>MNCI01002523.1:104980-205429 GCA_015680685.1 Gnetum montanum | reverse complement strand
TCCCTGGGTCATGACATAAAACTGACATCCACAGCACGGTCTGCTGAGACCATAAACCAGCCTTACCACCGTCCGCTACGACGTAAAACTAGCACTTCTCGGTCTACCTGGACTTTAAACTGGGACGATGGTCTGCTGAGACTTAAAACCAGTAATGGCAGTCTTCCAAGACTTAAAACTGGGATGTACAGATCGCCACCATGTTCAAGCGAGCGTGATCACTCCTGTACAGTTGCATAGCAAACGGGGTGGGGTACTGAGACAGTCCCAGTATCGCCACCTCATCGGCATCTTACTGATCCCTCGGACAAGCAAAGAGGCATCTTACTGATCCCTCGGAGATGCCGCCACCGCACCCGCTGCAGTGGTAGCAGCCCCGGGAGTTTAGCCTCGTTAGTCGGAGCCCCAACGAAATCCTCGTTGGCCATGGCCCCAGGAGTCTCCGCCAATCATCGCTATCGGGCGCCGGCTTTGCAGATTCATTTGGCCGGTTCCCTGTGCAACCAGTGAGCTGCACTGTGTCTGATGCCTTTTGGTGAAGGTATGCAGTGCCGAATCATCAAGATTGGCGGCTCCGCCCAAGTGCTCCAGCTCAACATTTGCAGTCCATTGGCTCTGGTCAACATCAGACAACATTGGTTCCAAGAACCTCGCCTTTCAATGGTGTTCCCTATTTTCTTTTGTGGTTGCAGGCTACTTAACTTGGAGGATGTCATTCAAAGGTGCGTCCATCTGAGCGGCGAAGTACAACAGCGTGCTGAAATGGCTGCTTAGGTTTGCCCACCCACTCAGCTCTGCGCATTTCTTCCCGACACGCGTCTAACCTTAATCCTTGTTTCCTTCTTCCCCACCACCCAATTCCCATACACAGCATTCACATACGCAAATCTTCGTTTTTCGTACTCACGCTAAGAGAGACATCGCAAAAGTGATGCGCAATGCTCCTTTTTGCACGCATTCCTGCTACAATTTGTAATAGAGATATCTCAGATTGACGCGCTACGCTCGTCTGAAAGCATTCCTGTTGACATAAATAAACACACCGTTTGCATCTTTCCCGAACCTGTTTCCAATTACACCCTTCTACCTCTCATACTCGCCAGCCTTCCTTTTACGTAAACAGAGCAACACCTGAGTAGTCATGGATGAACGTTGTTCTTGCTTCTACCAATCCGGTGTTTCGCATTCTTTGTCAACGTTTTTCGGGTAAGCCCTCTAACCGTCAACAAAGAGGGGCCATTGAAACACCGTGAAAACTACGAGTCGGCCTCAGGCGAAGATTCGTAATTTGAGTGAGAACCTGCCTCGAATCTGTCTAAGGACAAATTTACGCTCCATCACGCACGGCAACGTAATGAGCATAATAGGCTCCAAGACAGTTAAAGGTAAATCTGTCTAAGGACAAGTTTACGCTCCCACGCACGACAGCGTAATGAGCGTAATAGGCTCCAAGATAGTTAAAGGTGAATTTGTTTAAGGACAAGTTTACGCTCTATCACGCACGGCAGCGTAATGAGCGTAATAAGCTCTAGGACAGTTAAAAGCAAAATCCAGAGAAACACAACGGGTTGGCACTTGTTCTCGCAACGCTTAAACAACTGATCTTTACGCGCGTTACGCAGCGATGCGTGCTCGTGCGTAGGTCAGAATGCAAGCACGCGCTCATTATGCTTCGTCACGCATAGCTGCGTGATGAGCGTAAGTTACACTTTGATTACACTCCACCATGCGTAGCTGTGTGGAGAGTGTATGTTACATTTACGCTGCGTCACGCACAATTGCGTGATGAGCGTAAGCGCGTTGTTGTTACACCTAGGTTGCGCTCATACACGCAACACAACGCGAATGAGCGCAAACGCAGCCGAGACACGCCTATCATGGGCCTGCTCTTTACACGCACAGCACGCAAACGAGCGTGTTGTGCGTAGTCGCAGTTCGACTTAAAAGAATCGCGTCAACAGGATCCGCGACATTCGGGCCCACATCATCAGGGTTGCGCGTGTCGCGGCCTATAAATACCCCGGCTGACAAATATACAAAGAGAGGAGATTCGGGGAGTTGGCCAGTTGACAAGTTAACAAACCAGAGCACCAGAGCACTTATCGCTTTTTGTTGGCAGCAGATCAAGAGGACAAGAGCATTTTCTGAGCAAGGGAACACTTATCGCCTTGAACAGAGAAACAAGAGCAACCTTTGGTAATCGCTGCAAACACCATCCTTTAGCAGAAACAGAACACAGCACGCCTGAGCCCTAACAGCAGATCTACCCGAAGCAAAGAAGCAGAACGGGAATTGCGGAGTCGTCTCGCCCAGTTAGCAGGTTCTATCGTTCAAAAGATCGACAGACTTCAGAGCTTGACCATTCCTGCACCTAAGCTTTGGGCCTACAAGGTAGATCAGACTTCTGTCCAAACAGTTTTCTTGTTGTTTTGTGCTCATTTTGTATCCAGTTGTTGGGGGTTTTCTCCCATTGTAACGTAATATACACACAAGCATACATCCGATCCAGCATTGAAACATAGATCTTTGATCTTTGCGACGTACACGTTTTTTTCTCTCCCGATTAGCATCTTTTCGGCGTTTTGGCGTTATCTTCGTAGCGATCCATCTACGTCGTTGTCTTCCCGTTTTATGATCTCTCACACCAAATCACGGCACGCAAAAATCCATAATCATCATCGCTTTTACTGACCCGTAAGTCCCTGTCTGATCGACAAGACTGTTCAAGGCACCGCGGATTCGTTTTTCCAGCTTAGCCCTCGCGCGGATCTGTGGTTAAAGCTGTGTACATGGAATTTCGGTCGGTATTTCCAGCTGCCGACATTTTCCGTCGTTACACACAGCACACATGGCAAGACTAGATCAAACCATTCACTAGTACATCCCCATTTCCCGGTATATCCACTATCTGTTTACCGACCTCCGATACACCGAAATACATTCAAAACTTTGAGCATACCGTTACACACTGCAACATGTTATAGCAATTGCAACACATGGCCTAGCACCTGAGCATGAGTACAAGATCAACATAAAAAAAACTAGAGTGAGACCCTTGGCACTTCCCATACAAGCCCCAGACGGGAAGGCAGTTGTCTCAAAACCAAGTACTCATGTCCAAAACGGTGAAGAAGCATCCAGTTGCATGGCTTTGGCTATCCATCCACAGGCCCCCCTAAACATTAAACATGGGCCCTATACCTCCAAAGAATGTAACGCATCCTCCCGTGGCTTTGGTCTTGCCAACAAGTTCTCTTGAACACTAACAAAGAGCCTTGTTTCCGCCAAAGGACACACATTGCATGTCTGAACTCCGAGTCTGCTAAACAATGGCTATCGACAAGGATCAGCATGTCGCACACTAGAGTATCTCCTTTCCCCTGCATAATCCCTTGGATCGGTTATCAATCCCCACAATCTCCATGACCCCCCAGACACAAAATTCCCCTTTCCCGATCCCATGTACTACTAAATACGGTGCAATGACATCTAGTCAAGTGGAAAAAGACAAAGTCTACATCAAGTTGCTTGTGGTGTTTTGCACTTCTTTGTCGACCCTTCTGAGGTCGATTCCTCCAAGCGTCAACAAAGAGGGACCAATGAAACACCACAAAAATTCTGAGCTTGGTACTTCCCCAGCCAGAAGCAGGTCCCTAGGACCCGCAAACAACTACAGCTGCATTTGGTGTCACACATTGCAACTTTGGGGACCAAAATGCTTAGTTTTCACTAAGTATGCAGTGCCAGTGTATATGCCTGGCGTCTACGCTCAAGTTTACATCCATAGCGTATACGCTTAGCGTATACACCCGACATCCACAGCATATACGCCCAGCGTACACGACCAGCGTAGACATCCAACTCACACGCCCGACGTACACACTTCACGTGTATGCTCGGCAAGTACAACAAATGTTTACGCCCAGCATGGAATCACCAAAGACATAATGGAGACAGCACCAAAGAGCAAGAATTGAAGCAAGTCAGCAACCATCAGCGTGTGCACCCCAGCGTATACATCTGGTCATCGTCAGTGTATACGCCTAGCGTCCACAGCATCTACGCCTAGTACATCTAGTGTATACGCCCAGCGTATACGCCTGCCTCACATAGCGTATATGCCCAGTAGATGTAATATGTTGTACACTTATAAAGTTTACGCCCTATTGCACCCGATCAATGTCCACATGTCGCCCAACCCGAGTCTAGCGTAACAACCGGTATAAAAGCCCCGATTTTCCACTTCATCTAGGTTGGTGGGCAAAATCCCAGAGCATACCCAGGAGAAATTACGCTGCACATCAGAGCCCAAAACCCTTACACTGGCAAACCCTGTATGCTGTGGACACAATCTCTACGTCGTGCCTACAACGTGAACCAGTCTGGCCACCCTTGCATTCACTGGGGCTTTTCGTCCGCCTTGTGTTTCACCACAACTACGTTAGACTGGTGCACTGTATTCTCACCCTGTAATACCATTGTTACATTTTCTGCATAAAATTGTTTACAGTTTACATCAATTTTTTGTATGTGTTCTGTTTACGCCAATTTATGCTTATGCTCATGCTCTGTTCGCATCTATTTTACATTGTTTACGCTACTACATTGTTTACGTATAACCCAACGTATAGCACTTCGGTGTACGTTCGGGGAAATCCTTGTCTGATCCGCGTGCAGACCACCCAAGGTACTCTGCCTTCATGCATTCCAGCTCACCCTCAGGTGAAGGCAGGGTCTTCTGTTCTTGCCCTACGATCCCACGGTCTCTGTTTCTTTCCTGCCGGAGACCGACGATTTCAGGCGGTACAATTGTAATGAAGATCTAGTAGCATTATCATTTCTATCTATGATCACAGCACAAGTGGCATTCTCTCATTGATGTTTTGGTGCTAAACCTTCTTGTGTTGTTCATGGTGACATATGGTGGAGTGGAGTATGAGAATATTGAGGATATGATGGAATGTAAGAGGTGTGGGATGGTGATCCTTTAGAAGATGTCATAGGTTAATGATATTCAAGAGAGTGGTATTAGTGATTTCCAATAGAGGCAGTAGAATTAGTTGGGGAAATAGGTTGTTGAACATAATATCCATATGGGTTCAGCTAGCAGTAAGGGTAGGGCTGGTTTGATCATAGCCTAAACCACAATTGTGGATTTTTCCACTATGGTTGATGTTAGTGTTAAGGCTAGTAATAAGTCCCACTAGGATAGTATGATTGGTTGTAGGGTTGTCTATAATTACCTTGTGAGAAAGGTAATTTCCTAGGCATTTTCTTTTTTACAGGCTTAGGATTCAATGCAAATGTCCAATACTTATGTAGATGTAACATGACTAGGTAATAGCCCTTTGGATGGTCATCTATGCAGATGTCACAACCATCATATTCTTTGGTGGTTGAGTCTATAGCCTCTTCTTGTATAGTTATTTCCCTTTTATGCCAATCAACGTTCTTATGTGTCCCTTGGTCCCTTTTCCTCCATTTGTTGTGATCACTTGATTTGTTTTGTGTTGCTCTCCCCTCTACAATTTCTACCCAAGTTGTAAATTTCTCATTTATCCATTTTGAATTCTTATCTAGCTTTGCTTCAAGCTCATTGATAGAATTTTGTATTGGCAATGTTTGTTGTAAAATCACCTCATTGAGAGCTTCCTCTTTTTCCTCATCATAGATATGAACCCTCTTCTTTTGAAGAGTTGGGTCCCAATGATATTTCTTAACATTCTCTCATTTACATAGCTCTCCTTCTTCTTTTGACACATGCTTGATTAGCTTTTGGATCTTATGGATTTCTAGTTCATGTAATTAACCTTGAACATACATCCCATGGGTCTCTCTCATTTGACTATGAGGCCCATCTATGATGTGGAAAATTTTCTCTTCTTAAGAGAACCCATTGCTTGGACATTTATTTAATAAAGAATAGTATCTATCTAGGGCCATATCCAAGGTTTCATGTTGTTCTTATTTCCATCCTTGGATTCATTTCATTAGGTTGGACATCCTCGCATAACTTTGGTGTTTCTTGTTGAGGAGTTCCAGCATTGTGGACCACCGATGGATTGAATTTGATTTCAATGATCTATACCACACTTTGGCTTTGTCTATTAGTGTTCTAGGAAAGAGCTTAATCTTTTTCCATCCACTTTCAATTTTTTGTAAGATGCAGGCATCATGTAAGGCTTGAAAATGATGTTGTGGATCAAAATCATAGCCTCTCGCAAATTTAGGGATGTTATTCATATTAAGCCTTTTGATGCAACTTTCTTTGCAATGCTTGTGGGGTATTTTAACTACCTCTATGATCTATTTCATGCTCTTAATGGCCAATAAGGGTTCAACATCATCAGATATGTCATGGTAAAAATTTCTATTTCTATTTATCTAATTGTGACGATTTTTTCTATGGTTATTTTGATGTCTTTCATTTTTCTCTTCCCATAGTGGAGCTCTATTTCTATACCTACATTCATCTTTGTCAAAACTAGACATTGAAGAGGAAGAGGAAGATGAGGAACTACAAGATTTACCATGGCTTCTATAGAGTTCCCCATGATTCCTTAATTTATTTTTTCTAGGTTTTGAGAAGGTCCTA
Organism: Gnetum montanum; assembly: GCA_015680685.1. NCBI lineage: Eukaryota > Viridiplantae > Streptophyta > Gnetopsida > Gnetales > Gnetaceae > Gnetum > Gnetum montanum. The sequence goes on along the minus strand of MNCI01002523.1, from coordinate 198,834 downwards.
GGCCTTACGGCCTCCCCTATTCTAGGACTTACTTTATCTCCTCTAGGATTGCCTACCTTAGTAATCCTTGACTATAATCAAGGTGTTTATGAACACATGAAACCCTTGCATGAGGTTGGTCATTCCAATTTCCTTCAATATATATCTAATTAGTTCTCCAATGAATGTTCTATTTATACAATGCATTATCACTTTCTTGTGAAAGAGACATTATTGTTAGTTAATGATGTGGGTGATTTAATATTTTCTAAAAGATAAATTGTTAATGCATTTACAGTGATGATGTATGATATAACTAATCTAGATAACGAGCACCATCCCTAGCAACGATGCCAATGATGAGTAGTTAAGGTACCCCCTATATCCAACCATACGAATCACAAGCATTCACGCACGATCCAGTCGAATTTCATGGATGGGACTAGGTGTGGCATATAAATCATTATGTCTTGATCATAGTTCACTATCTTCCCATTTGGACTAGTGGTAGCTTTGTCATGTATGGTTTAGTCTAAAGTGAGGCATATGATTCTTGATGTTGTTTTGACCTTAGGCTACTCCTAATGATAATAAATAAATTAATTATTTAACTAATTAGCAATCGAAAGTAAAATATAAACTAGCCTACAGGTGATAAGTCTTCATGCCTAGCTTACTATACACATCCTGGATCCACATATCCACTACTAGGATTACCAAGCATTATGCTACTGGGTGAACCAAGCAATAATGCTACTAGGATTACTAAGTGAATACATGTTTATGCTCAAAACTAGTCATGCTCATTCTGCTAATTCATTAACATGCATGGAAATGTAAATATTAACTAAGTACATAAAATGTAAATTACATGGAAAGTAAATTTAATCTAAGTCAAAGTACTGTAATGAATAAGAATAAATCTCGATCTTCTTGTCATTCATGGAATGTGTTTAAGTACATTTCCACTTGAATAAGATGTCATAGAACTAACTCAACTCCACACTGCAAGCACTCACTGACTATTCTCTAAGACCATGGAATAAAACTACAAGAGTTCAAGTACTTTATTGACTAAAGAATGCTAATACAAGGTAGGAGCATGTGTATTTATAGACTTTTTTGTGAAGTTGCATTGATGGAGCCTCATAAATGTAGCACACTACATCAACATGGTCTGATCAATGGGGAGCACCATGTCGATGAGGTCATGTTGACAGGGAGCCATCAATAAGACCACATTTATTGAAGCCTATTGACACAACATTTTGATGCTTCATCAGAGCCTATCTATGATATGGTACAACTAGTCCCATTAGGAGTATTCATGAATAGGGCATTAGTGTAACAAATAGTAGTACCTACCCATAGACACATCCAATGATTCATGAGTGCCCTATTTCCATCCTTGGATTTGCATCCTCAAATTGGACACTCTGGAGTATGTTTGATACTTTTCATTGAATACCTGTAGCATTGTACTCCATCAATGAATAAGTTCTAGTTCAAAGGATTGGTACCAACATTCCACCTCTTTGATGAGTGTCCTTGGGAATAATTTTAGCTTTTTCCATTCAATTTCCACATTTTTCAAGGCATAAGCATTATGAAAGGCCTGTAGGTAATTTTTTGGATCTAAATTGTATCTCCCCTTGAACTTAAAGATATTATTCATATCCAACCATTTAATTTAGCAATCCTTCACATGCCTAGTTGATATCCTAATAGCCTCTGAAATGTCTAACATATTTTTGGTATCCAACAGGGCTCATCATAGTCATAGCAGTCTCTATGACCCCTATCATGGCCATGATGCCTATGATGAGTCCTGTTATTCCTTCACTCTCTTTGATGGTCATTCCCATGTTGGTCATGCCCACAGTCTTTGTTGTCTCAATGAGATCTATGATCAACCTATCCTATCATTTATCTTCATCATAATTTTTATTACCTTTACTTCTCCTATCAGAGTTGGAGGAGGAAGATGATGAGAATGATGAAGGCAAAGAGGAAGGAGAACTAGGACTAGAGTAATGACTACTACCCCCTCTTCTTTGGTCCCTACCTTGGTCATCATGTTTGTCTCTCTCCTAGTTCTTTTCATCATTTCTACCTTGGCTACCATCATTCATGGTTCCCTGATCTTGTGACCACTTCTTCCCATAACCAAGGTTATCCATAGTTGACCACAACCACTAGTTAAGGGTCTCCTCATCAAAGAGAGGAGGAGAATCTATATTTTGAAAGGTACCCAAAAATAATTCCTCATCTTCTTTGTGTGTTTGTAGGAACAAGTAAATAGGAAACTTTTTGCCTTTCAAGGCCCCATATCTAGCTTTCATTTGCTAATCTTTCTTTTGTTGTGCTTCTATGGGATGATAACCCTCATAAGCATGGTTAGGGACCTTGTACTCTACATTGAGTCTGGTAATGCCCAACTTGATGAGATTGTTTAATAGAATTGCAGGAATAGATTAATCAAAAGATACCATAATATTACCTTCCATGTCCCTTGTCCTAGTGTAGAATGAAGGTGAAATCTGGAGTGTAGGAATTCGAATGAGTATACTCCACTTTGAATTATTGGGGCACTAGTATCTTTTATCCTTCTTGGCTTTGACTAGATTTTCTTAGGAATGACAGTGGAGAGTCTTCCCTATAAGAAGAAGCCATATTAGTGATTGTGTAAAACTAGTATGCATTGGTTATTATTATTTATTCTAATGGTTTGAATGTTAGCTTTCTTTACAACGTTGTTAAATGATTTCACTATCATTCTATGTAGTGCACTTAGCTAACTAAAGTCCCCAACAATGGTGCCAATGATGAGTAGTGAGTAGTCCCTACACCCAACCATATGAATCACAAGTGTTGCATTAATGATCTAGTCAAATTCTATACACTTTACCTCTCTAAATGCACAATAGCCAAGGTAGTGATAAGGATGTGATCATTATCTTCTTAGCTTCACTTGTGTAAGAGCGAGTGTATGGTTAAGTGTAAGACAAGGCACATGATTTTTATTGATTTTATATTTTATTCTATTTAATCTAAGTGTGAAAGAAAGTAATTAATTATGAATTAATCTAAGTAAATATATAATACATTAATCTAATTCCTAACATAAGTATCTAGGCCCACCTTCCATACACATCCTAAACTCGTTAAGAATGCTACTAGGTTACCAAGTATTAGGCTACTAGGCAAATCAAGTGATAGCACTACTAGAATTACCAAGCATTAACAATATGTTCAAGGTGGTTGTACTTATGTGTATTAATTAACTAAAGACATGAATGTAAAGTACATGAATAATGAAATGCATGAAAGTAAACATTAATCTATTCTAAGTGCTACAAGGAGTTCCAAGAATCTTATCTTTATTATCAGCACACCAAAGTGTTTAAGTACATTGATGCTCAAATAAGGATATGTACAATCCTTGAAGTCCTACTATGGGTACATAGAAAATATTCTAACATTTATGAAAATAAACTGTAAGAACCTAGCTACCCTATTGACTCAATGATCTCCTAAATGTGGCAAGTACAATCATTTATATAGGCAGAGACAAACACTTCATCAATGCATCAATCCATGTGTTGATGCATGCTCATGGATGCAACCCTTCACATCATTTATTAATCAATAACAAGAGATGCAACCCTTCACATCATGGATGCATCACCATTTACCACGTTCTTAATTTGAAATAAATATTGGTATTAATCCACAACTCTCTATCTCAAATCCTATTGCTATTTTAAGTTTAAGCATGGATGTTGAAAAGGGATGTAAATTTTTTTAGGGCTAGGACCTTCCTTCCTGCTAACAATTAATTTTCTTCACTTACTTTTTTCAAAGTACCAACTGTGAGAGTGTACACTTAAGTAGATAGTCCTAAAATTAGAAAGCTATTTCTTTCCATATTTTTTATGATATCTATCAAGTGTCAAGCTTATGATGTACTCTAAAATTTTTTACTCATTATTAATATTTTTTTGGGGTCCAACATCATCCCCTAAAAAATTTCCTCATTTTTATTTTATAATTTAATGCTACCTAGTAGAATTGAATTTATGATATTTAATTAGTAGGCTAAAATTCTTATTACTAGGTTAACATGTTATTAGTATTTCATAAGTAACAAGTTGTAATTTTTAGTAGCATTTAACATATACTTTGTTAGTTAGTAAGACATTGTTTACTTAATTATAGCATGCATGTTATTTGCAACCCTAAGTTTGGTTTTAAAACTACAACTAAAGTTTTATTACATTGGAAGATCCATGGTATTTATTGGAAAAATATTACATTTTCATAAAAGATAACAATAGACTCTAGAAATTGACTATGCATCAGTGGCGACAACAAAAACAAATTATATAGTTTTTTTACTCTAACATTGCAAAGCTATCTTAAATGAGTAGGCACAATATAGAAAATAAGTACATGTAACTCATCCTCAAAGGCTTCTAACTCACACAACCTATAAGTGCACTCTTCTTGGGGGAGTTGAATCTATCTTCTACTTTGAATTCCAAGATGATGCAAACTTAAGAAAATCTTACTAATGGCACTCTGATACTTGACTTAAATAGCATGTGAGAGATAGTGAACTTCTACTTCTAGAGTATTAGATCTAATGTAATGCAAATAAAATTGTTTCTTGCCTTCTACATTAAAACACAACTAAGTTAAAAGTTTCTACTTGACTAACTAGAAAGTATGCTTAGGATTTTATTGCACTTCCTAACAAGAAATATTCCATTTTCTCAACTATTGCATTTCTTAAAAATATCAACCATTGTGACTTCCTATTCATGGATGTCATGGAAAATGTTAGATATACATAACATTTGATATTATGCATAAAGAATATAACAAGGCAAATGTAGAAGAAAATGAAAAGAATTTTTTATGTATATGGAAATAGTGTATTTGGATAATGTTGTAAGGTTTCTTGGGATTATCTTCATTTGGGATCTATCAAGGCTAAAGCACCACATATTGCATGGTTCGAAGTGGTTGTTCTTGGTGGTAGTCTAACACTATAGTCATACTTGGGCCTATAACTAGCTAAAAGGAATGGCTAGTCGCCTTCTTGTTTAGCTTCACCTAGCACCTATTACTCACTATTCTTATCTCCACAACTCCATGCTAGCATAACCTCTAATTCTTGGACCTAAATACCTGAAGTCAAATCCTCAAAGATCACCTTAAGAGACATGCTCATTATTACAATGTGTCATTTCAATCTGTATTACAATAATTACATTATTTTTTATGAAGTGATATCATCTTTGTTATGAAACAACAATATTTAGGAATAGGGACATGACAAACTATCTCTCTTAGCTTTCATTCATCCTTAATCAAGTCCACATTAATGAACTTTCTCGATGCTCAAATGCTCCCTCCATTCTCCAATGCTTTGATTTTTAATTTTAAAATGGGGTTGAAAATTTAAAATTCTTTCATTTATTTTGAAAATAAAATATAAGTGAGAAAAATACTTGGAAAATAAATATTATTTTATTAATACTTACCTTCATCTCTAGGTAATAATAAGAGGAGAATTAAAGGTCTACCAACCACCAATCACTAGTCATAATAAGAATCATACAAAGTATAGCTCATATCCTTGGTTACTCTAATCAAGGTAGGAAAAATCCCTTTTCCCACTTGTATTACCCAAAATATCTTACTTACCTAATTTGGAATATAAATTAAATAAATAAAGAAGAATAAAATAAGACATAAAAGTTAGTTAAGAAATTCACTAATTTCCATCAACCTCTAGGATCAAGGGATGTAGTTTTTTTCTATCATAATGGCTATATGGTGAGATGGCCTTGCTCAAGATGGTAAGGTTTGATCTTGATTCTCAAATTCCCCCTTAGGAATTAACTCCAATAAATTGATGAATTCAAAGAATTAGGCATCATACCAAATGTAATATAGGATCTTGATGAAAAAAGATGTTAACTTGTCTTTGATAATCCTATAAGCATAATTGGTGAACTATGGCTCTTGATGAGTATTATCTATTAGCATAATTTATTTTTGAATTTTGAGATTCCACTTGTTTATCAAAGATTTAAAGTAACTAGAGTATGCTTGGACCAATGGAATAGTAGGTGAATTAATGGAATCATCTTCTTTGATTTATGTTTCTCTTCTAAAGGATATTTCACACATCCACATTTTAATTGTAAATACCACTTCTAGCTACTGTATTAAAGTCTTCACAAAGGATGAAAAACACTAGGTGAAGATTGGTATGGATTAGGAAAAGTTTGTACTTCAAAATTTTCTCAATCTATGATGATTGGTGAGGTACCTCTACATCCAACCATACGAATCATGCACAATCCAATCAAATCCCATGGACTTTATAGTTTCCAGTGCACTAGTATTCTAGGTAGTGAACCTTGCCCTAAGGTCATTTATTATCTTCCTGATTACACTTGTGAAGTACAAAGGTATGGTTAAGTGAAATCAAGGCATATGATTTTTATCATTTCATATTTTATGTTCTTTAGTGCTTTGAAGAGAGAGATAAAGTAATTTAATGACTAATCTAAATTAACTAACTAACTGATCTCTAACTAATTCTAACATAAGCATCTGATCCCACTTTTTGTACACATCCTAACCCATGTATCCACTACAAGGTTACCAAGAACTACATTATTGGGTGCACCAAGTAATAATGCTATTGCTATTACCAAGTAAATATATGTTACGCTCAAAGCGATCGTACTTATGTATTTAATCTATTTAGCTTATCTTGCTTAAAACTACTAGAAAATATTAAATAATTAACTAAAAGCATTCAATACATAAAAAACTATCTAAACTATCAAGAATGCTGTAAGGTTTATTAAGAAGCTCATCTTTATTGTCATATACACTATTGTGTTTAGGTACAACAATGCTTGAATAAAGATCTATACATTCAATGAATCTTGCTATGGGCACTTGGAAGAAATATTCTAACTTTTAAATGAACAAATTGCAAGATTTTGGCTACTACTATCTATCAGATGCCTTAAATGTAACTAGTAAGTACATGTTTATAGCAAAAAATGGACCTTGCATCGACAAGGCCACATTGATGAGGCCTCATCTCTGTAGCTAACCATGATCCATCATATCCACACAATTGAATAGAAACTCATACTTAGGATTCTTTACAAATTTGGGAAGGTATGGGATTGTTAACTGACTCTTAACAAAACAAAGAAAACTAACTTGACAAAACTAAGTGCTTGAGTGTACAGATCAACACATTACAAAAATTGTAGTCTTTAGGACACAAAATTAAATACCATTACATGACTCTTCAAAATTATATGGCACTTCTTTTGAGGGCATGAAGTTGGTGGAGAAGGTTAGATAGTCTCAAGAAGTGGTGGCTCTTAAAATTCTAAGGGACCTTCACTAGATTCGAGCATGTGTGGTGGCTAAGGTGGCTATGGCTATCCTACTCCTGCTACAACTTCTAGTGGAAGGTAAAAGGCATCCAGAAAAGCCTTCATTTTCTCCTCCTTACTCCTAGGACCATGCATTGTTCACATAGCTTTTCTAATGTCGGTCAAAAAGGGCACATCCCAAGGATAGGAAATCACTAGGAATAGCTCCTTTGCATTAATGAACTAAGCAATGAATTATTTATGCTTGATGTCAAACACTCTAACTACATCTTTCAACTTCTAGTAATCATTGATTCTCTTGGACAAGTTCTTGGCAATTAATCATTGATCCATGAATCATGCCCAAAGAACTTCAAGTTTAGTATTTGTTACCTCAAGCTTTTTCTTGGTGTCTTTATGGTGCTTAAACTCAGCCTTGTACAACAAGTATGAGCTAGCCACTTATTTTTCTAATTCTAACTATGGCTATCCAACAATCAGCGTTGCCAAGTTTGCATAGAAGAGATTGGAAAATTTCATATATTCTATCATTTCTTCGATTTGCAACTCCTTCAAGTAGATCTCCACTTTACTATAGACATCAATCCCATCAATGATGGGCTACCATACTTCTCTTCCTTATTTGAGCTGCTAGAGGGCTTCGTTAACTTTTTCCTTAGTCATTTGAATATGTTTTTCATTTACCTCCTTCTGCACGCAAACCTAGTCTCTATAGTAATTTTTAACTCTTTCAAACTTAAGAGCCTTATTTTTCTAAGTAGTAATCTCAATGGTAGACTTCTAGCATAAAGCTTGGACTTCCTTCATAGATAGATTTTGATTCTCTATGGCCAAATTCCTTAACTCAATGTTTACCCTGGTAAGTTGCTCCTAATGTTGATGAATGAATTCCTACAACTATTGCTTCTATGCATCAACATTGCATAGATGATGATTTTTAGTGGTGAATGATTTATTTTCTTGGTGCATCTAAACCAAGTCCTTTTAAAATAAGTATATTTTCACTTCTACTATGGACTAGTTGAAGATAGTCATCACTATTTCCTCCTCAGCTTGTGATGAGTGGCGAGGTACCCCTACACTCAACCATACGAAACAAGTGTAGCACGCACAATCTAGTCAAACTCCGCAAACTAAATGCCTAAACTCCCCATGGAACACTTGGGGTTAATCATTCGTTGTCTTCCTAGACTTACTTGTTGTTGTTAGGGTGTATGGTTAAGTAAGTCCGAGGTATATGATTTTTATGGTCTTTTATGGTTTTTCTCCTATGCTAAAGGATGAAGGGTTGAGAAAGCTAACTAACTCTAACTAAGGACCTAATTCTAAATTAACTAGCATCAGCATCTGTTCCCACTTACTGTACACACCCTAAACTATGCAACTGTGGCTACCAAACGCTAATCATTACTGGGATCACCACACGTAACACACGTGCTCGAAGTGGTCGTACTGAGGCACCTAACTAGCCTAAGTGTGATGAGCAAATGATTCCTTGACTAGCCATACACATCCATAGATGCTCATAATCAAGTCGTACTCATCCCATGTTTTAGGAGTTGAGGGTGAGAGAGACTAATCGCGATGAGAAGCTGATTCCTTGGTTAGCCGTACACATTCATCAATGCTCATAACCAAGTCGTACTCATGCCACGCTGATGTAGGTAATAAATAACAAGTAGGAAATAACAAATAATAAACCTATTCCATGTACTACAAGGTTTATCTACAAAGCTCATCTTTATTACCGTACACAACTTGCATTCAGGTACAAAGCTGCTCGAATAAAGATCCATTCACTTGGGGACTCCTACTACGGGCACATGGAAAATATTCTATCTCTGGAGTGATCAAACAACCAGAGTTTCCCTACTTCTAGCCTAGGATGGGAAATGAAGGGAGTGCCACCTCTTATTTATAGATTTGGTGGTGGACCGCGATATCACATATGCGATATCGCAGTGCATGCGATATCATGTCTCATCATACCCCCATGACTGAATGAAAACTTTTCCTCAAGTTCCTTACAATAATATCATGTAGGTATGGCATTATTGAGGGAAATGGAACTAATGGGATGACATGTGAATGGATCATTATTACAAGACTTGACAAAACTGGTATTCATGATAACAAGGGTGAACACCTTATTACAATGATATCAGGCCTTAGTTGGTAGCTGAGAAAGAGAGAGAGAAAGAAGTGTTCCTGCTACCAACACCAAGATTGCACCTTAGTTGTCCATCCATAAGTGCACTATCAATCTTGCTCCTTGCATAGCTACTTCAGAGCTGCTCCATTCCAAGTGTTTGCTCCAGATCCACTCCATTGTTTGCATGGTCTTCATCTGCACACATAACACAATCTTACATTAGCAAGGGCAATTGAATCATCATGTAATTGATACCTTGCTTCGGTGTAAGTCCATTGGCTAGGTTGTGGTATGGCTTATATGGATGATGACTACCGAAGGTGTAGGGGTTAGGAAGAAAATCAAAAATTTTGAGGGCTAGGAGAAAATCGAAAAAATCAGGCCCCGTACCCCCATGACTAATCACGAACCTCCGGTAGTGTTAGAATGGAAAAAGAAAAGGAGTAAGAAAGACAGGCAAAAATGGACAACTATGGCATCGATGAAATGGATGTCAAGATGGAAATGAACAAAATAAAATTAATTGCAAAATGTTAAGGGAAAGAATTTAACTAATGCTCCAAATAGGAATGTCAGTGGGTCCTCCCCAAAGCAGGCTTATGCCCTTAATTCCCTGACAAACCCACATTCAAAGAGTCCGTAGGCTCTAGGAATGTCCTTTGGAACAAGAGTTAAAGCATAATCGTAAGAATTTACCAAAAAGAAAACAATGCATCAACCAAAATATATACACTAATGATACAACCAACAATGAGGTGAACAATGGAGAGAAGGATGGAGAGAAGAGAATGGAATGGAATCCCAAGAACAAGGTGGTGTACAGCCCCTTGTATGTCATATGATTAATGTGACTTAGCAAGTCTCATTCCAACTCTGGCCTCAAACCAACCACACCTAGTGACTTCGCTTCAATGCATTCGACCAAACCATCCTCTTGAAGTAACAAGAGTGCGTCCTCCAAGAGCCACCACCATTTCGATGAAACAAAGGAGAGAAGGGCCTTAGCTAGAGGGAACACTTTTGGTTCCATAACCAGTAATTGTAGCCCAAGTTTATTCATCTAAGGGGTGTGCTTTGACTTCTCACATGGTTTTTTTTTTGTGTTTTGTGCTTTTATGCATGAGAACCACACCATGCAAAGACTTCTTATTTTTATTGTCTCAACTTCCGATAATTGGATAACATCGGAACGACAAGAAAACTCAGGAAGAAACATTCAAGCACCCAAGAGAATGACCAACACAAAAGCATCAAGTCCCCTTAAAGTCATATCCTTTTCAATCCGTGAGTCCTTCCTTAGTTTGAGAAATGCCTAGTCACCGATTCATTTAAGTTCTTATTAAGAAGGGATTGTACATTTCCAAGTCAAGAGAGACCATAGAAACTAGTGGATGGATGGATGAAGTGAACTCATTACCTGTCATATCAAAAGAAACATATCTTAGTATCAACATTGTGACTTAAAGGTAAAAACCAAACATTAGTAATCAATATTAAAACAGTTCATACCATCATTCTGAACACTTATTGGGTGACAAACTTACATGGTGGAACACACACACACACACATAAAGTTGGAAAAGTATAACAATGTTGTAAAACAAAAACTTGAAAAGTTAAAGAAATTTGTAAAACAAAAACGTGTAAAACAAAAACGTTGTAAAACAAAAACGTGTAAAACAAAAACTTGTAAAACAAAAATGTGAAATAAAAACATAAAAGAACGGAGGGTCCCATATGATTAGCATAGGTGGCCATCTCCCCCATGACTGAGTTGTAAGGGAGAGATCCGAAATAATGAGCATTTGTTTGAATTTCATAGAAGTTCCCAACTTCTCCCAACTGATGTTCTTAGGTTGAGGGGTGGAAGTTGGCAACACTCATATTTCAATGTGTCTATTCCTTCATTGTTGGCATGGGTTCCCTCAGTTCATTCCATGCATATTTGTATGCTCCTTCTAGCTATCAACCACGGGGTGTCTACTACTTCTTATGTGGTTGCTACATATAGGCATCTTTGTTGCAAGGTTTCCTGGGCACACCTGTTACATGGAGGCATTTCCTCCATGTCATCACCTAATGAATCACTGTATGTGATGCATGGAACTTTCCTCTTCTTGATCTTTCCACATATGTTTGTCTTAGAGATTTCCAAGGAAAGATCACGAATCCTAAGGCATGCATCTACTGTACTCAACCATGCCCTTCCCATTATAATTGGGAAGTCCCCTTCATTGTTTTTTACTTCAATCACCAGAAAATCATCTGGGTAAGACCAACCACACACAGTGGTAATGATGTCCTCCACCAATCCTAAGGGAATGATGATAGACTGGTCTGCTAGCTCTAGTTGAATGTTGCTCTTCTTAAGTTGGGGCAGGTTCCAGGCGCGATACATCTCTCTTGAAATTAAGTTGACTCTAGAACTAGAGTCAAGAAGAGCCCTATGTGGTTCCTTTCTAGCAATCTGTAAATAGATTAAGGGACTCCCAGGGTCAGTTAGTTTCCTGGGAAGGTGGCCTACCTTGATCCAGTCGGTTACGGTATGCGTTAACATAACCGTATGTGTTACGCTCTATTTTTGGATGGAAGGGTGCTCGGAAGTGTTAGATGGTGGAGGAGTGTACATGGCCCCAACCGCTTGTTGTTGCGAGAGTTTGTCTGGGCTTTTGGTTCTAAAGTAAGGTCTTCTCTTTTTACAGTTGTCAAAACCAACAACAGGTTGGATATTTACAGCTCTCACAGTGTGACGTTGCTGTGGTTGAGGAGGAACTTCCCCTTGCATTGTTGGAGCAGGAGGTGTTATGGGATCTACTTGTGGTGGAAGAGGTGTAGATGGATTAGGAGGATGAAACAAGTATGAGATGTCTCTCGGAGGAGAAGGAGTCCTTCTGAAGTACTCCCAAACATGGTAGTAACAGTTGGGGGTTGAGTGACCCATAGAGTCACTTGAAGAAATCTGTTGGTGCACATAATAACCATAAGGATCGGGCTACTGGTAAGGGTACTGTTGTGTTGGTGGTGGCATCCCCCATGACTATGGGTATTGCCACTACTGATGTTATCCGATGGGCTGTGGTGGAGTTTCACTTGGATAATACGTTAAGGGTTGGTGGAACTACCTTGGGTTACCTTGTGGATAAGGTAACCTTCGGGGTGTTTGCCATTGGTTGAGTCTTGGATTAAGCGCATACACCCCAGACTCCTGTAGATGTGAGATGATGGGGCAACATCCCTGAGGATGGTCATAATGGCAAATCTCACATCCACCATCATCGTTTGTGTCAAAATCCTTAGCCACATTGGAGTTAGTGATTTTTCCCTTGCCCTTGTTATGTGAAGGGCCTAAATCTCTCCACTTTTTCCTACCTTTTCCACTACTTTGTTCTACCTTAGACTCTTCTACAATTTTCAATACTATTTCAATTCTTGAGTCTAAGGAATTCCACATTTGGTCTACTTTGGCCAATACCTCAGTTGTTAATTTTTGGATCAACAAAGTTTTCTGATTCACCAACTCTTCGATTGGTGACTCATCCTCTTCATCACAAGATTTTACTCCCTTTGCTCGAAGGGAGGGATCACAGTTATACTCTTCTGCACTTTCCCTTTTGCATAGCTCACCCTCTTCTTTTTCTACTTGCTCCAACAAGCTACGTACTTCATGGTCTCTAAGTTATGAGAGTCTCCCTTGGGCGTAAGTCCCAAGGGTTCTTCTAGTTTCATTCCTTAGCCCATCCACGATGTGGTGAAGTTGATCCCACTGAGCATACCCATGGCCCGGGCAACAATGTAACAATGTGTAGTAGCGGGCCATGGCAGCATCCAAGGGTTTTTATGTACCTTGCTTCTAGCCTTGGATCTGCTTACACAAATTGGACACTCTGGAGTACGTTTGATATTTTTTGTTGAAAATTTCTAGCATCGTACTCCATCTCCTAATGGTTTTTGGTTCTAAGGACCGGTACCAACTCTCTGCTTCTTTAGTGAGTGTCCTTGAAAATAACTTAAGCTTCTGCCACTCATTTTCTATATTCTGCAAGGCACAAGCATCATGGAATTCCTGTAAATGTTTTTGCGGCTCAGCATTGTATCCCCCTTCAAATTGTGGAATATTATTCATGTATAATTGCTTGATCTGGCTATCCTTTAAATTCCTTGTGGGAATCCTAACTACCTCTGTTATGTCAAGCATACCTCAGGTCACGAGTAGCGGCTCATCATGATCGTCTCTGTCATGACGTCTATGATGTCTTCATGGTTCCCTACTCTCCCTACATCCTTGCCCTCATCCTATCTCTTGACCTTCCTGTCAAGGTCTTTCATAATTTTTACTTTTATTCTCACCTTTATGTTCATGGTGGCTATGCCCAAATGTGGAAGGAGAGGGTGAGTGATGTGAAGAAGGGGAAGAAGAAGGGGAACCATCGCCATGACAATGTTTCTTGCCTTCTCTTCAGCTGCTATGGCCCCGATCGTGGTGACGATCTAAGTGCCTGTCCTTAGTGTGAGTGGTTGTTCCCTCTATGAACAGTTGTTGTTCATGAGCATCAGAACCAATGTTATGTATCGTTGATCATAGGTTCTAATACCCAACCTCCTCATCATCGTTAGGAGGGGGAACATCGTTTGCTAATGAACCTGTGATAAGGGGTTCCTCATCTCCTATTTCGCTAAGGACGTGCAGGGCTTTGCCCTTCAACAGTGCATGCTAACTCTCCTACCTTAAGTCTCTCATACGTTGGGCATCTATGGGATAATAATCCCTCATGTCAAAGTCCTTCACAACGTATTCAGTGTATAGCTCGGTCATGCCTATCTGTGCCAAGGCACGAAAAAGCATGTGAGAGATTGCTCGATCTAGGGGTAACATAATGTTACCTTGCAAATCTCTCCATCGTAGCTATTCATCTTAATGGAGGATAAAAGTAAAGTCTGGAATATACTCATCGGGATGAGTATAAACTATCTTGTATTGTTTAGGACCTAGCTGATTTGGGTTATGTTTTTTATGTTGCCAAATATCTCGTGTGTGGTCCTTAGGTGGTGAGTTGCTCTTATGAGAAGAAGGCATTTTTATTGGTGTGCTAATTCACCATTATATAAATTTTCTCTTGATTAACCTGAAGGTTCGTTAAGGCTCACAACGGTGTAAGTGATATCCCTTATGTTTTATTTAGCGCACAAACACTTGGTCCCTGGCAAAGGCGCCAATGATGAGTGGCGAGGTACCCCTACACTCAACCATATGAAACAAGCATAGCACATGCGATCTGGTCAAACTCCATAGAATAAATGCCTAAACGCCCCATGGAACACTTGGGGTTAATCATTCGTTGTCTTCCTAGACTTGTTGTTGTCACGATGTATGGTTAAGTAAGTCTGAGGTATATGATTTTTATGGCCTTTTATGGTTTTTCTCCTATGCTAAAGGATGAAGGGTTGAGAAAGCTAATTAAGTCTAACTAAGGACCTAAGTCTAAATTAACTAGCATTAGCATCCATTCCCACTTACCGTACATACCCTGAACTATGCAACGGTGGCTACCAAATGCTAATCGTTACTGGGATCACCACACGTAATGCACGTGCTCGAAGTGTTCATACTGAGGCACCTAACTAGCCTAAGCATGATGTGCAGCTGATTCCTTCACTAGCCGTACACATCCTTAGATGCTTGTAATCAAGTCGTACTCATCCCGTGTTCTAGGAGTTGAGGGTGAGAGAGACTAATCACGATCAGCAGCTAATCCCTTGGTTAGCCGTACACATTCGTCAATGCTCATAATCGTCATACACATGCCACGCTAATGTAGGTAATAAGTAATAGGTATGAAATAACAAATAATAAACCTATTCCATGTACTGCAAGGTTTATCCACAAAGCTCATCTTTATTTTCGTACACAACATATGTTCAAGTACAAAGCTGCTCGAATAAAGATCCGTTCACTAGGGGACTCCTACTACGAGCACATGGAAAATATTCTATCTCTGGAGTGATCAAACTACCAGAGTTTTCATACTTCTAGCCTCGAATGGGAAATGAAGGGAGTGCTACCTCTTATTTATAGATTTGGCGACGGACTGCAATATCGCGTACGCGATATCATAGGGGACGACGCGATATCGCGTACATGATATCGCATGGGATGCAATATCGCGATGACCGCGATATTGCAATGCATGCGATATCGTGGTGCATGCGATATCTTGTCTCATCAGCTTGTTTTAATAATTCTTGAAGTTGTTAAAAAGCTTCATATCTAGTGGTTTCTAGCCTGAGAAGTGTGGGATTAGCAAAACAAGCATGTAGTTTAGCAATTTTCATGGCCAAGAATTAGTTTTGTGCTTGGGCCATTTCAAGTTGCCCCTCCAAGATTATGCACTTGCCCTTTACTTCCAACAACTTTGACTGGGTTGCAATGATGTCTAAAAAATTGAGGATATCGAAAATTATTTGCCCGATCCCTAGTAGTCAATTCAGTAATTCTTTGTGTTGGGTTGCATTCAATCATTCATTAATCATGCCTATGAACATCTACACATCTTGAAGAGTAGATATGTCTAGTACAGATGTCACAAGTGCATTAAGTGCTTTAGTGACTTGATCAATACCTACTTCAATAGCAATCTCCTACCCTTGGTGCTGCATCACTAATATAGTTGCCCCCTAGCCTTCCTCCAAATGTATCGAAAAGGAGGTGGCACTCCCATAGATCTCTAAGAATATATGATGTTGAGATAAGGACACTATCACCTCTTAGGCATTAGGATCTAACCTCATGGGCAACTACATTCTTTGGACAAAGAATATTGACCTACCTCTTTCCATCTGGCTATTTATCCAAGCCACCTCATTAAGGTGACTCATCACTAATCAATGTATAGATGGGTCAATACCACTTGTTCCTGCACACTTCTCCTACTCATGTAAGAGCTACTCTTAGATTTTGCACAAGCACTCAATGGTTGCATGGGCCTCTGATGTTATTTCTTGAGTAGGTGGTAAAGGTGGCAGTTGCTGCTCCCTTTCTTTATTCATGGTAAGTGTCTTGTCCTTTATTATTTTAGACCATGAGGCCAAGGAGCATGTCAGATTATGTCATTTGCATAGTAGATGATCCTTGCCTTTCTACAAAGTTTTTGAATGAGGCATGAAAAAGATATGGTTTTTCTTCCATGTTCATTTTCTTTGAAGCACTTCTCAATCTCTAAATAAATCAATTGTGGAAGGCTTGCTAGAAATCTCCTACTTATATCAGTGCATGCTCAGGTAGAAAAGGTAGTAACTTTGTTGGGCATCACCATTGAATTGAGATGGTAGGCTACTATTTTGAAATTTATGCATACCATATGTGTAAGTGTGCCATATTCCTTATGATTGACCCCGTCACACCACTGAGTCCACTTCTTTTTGGCCTTAAGATTACCTTGTGTTGATACCTCTGCCAGTTATGCCCTAATATCAGGTAACCCCATGACTTGTTTAATAGCTTTAATCGAGTAGGACACTTGAGTATCCTTGATTTTCACTATGGAGCTTAGCCTTTTGTTGTTCTAAAAGAGATACATCTCTCCCATGTACCACTCCCTACTAAAAGTGATGACTAGCCACATGGGAGAGGTTTGTAATTGTGTTTACACCTCTATTGGAGCATGTTCTAAAAATGGCCCAAAGTTCAGTTCTTGAAGAATTGAGTGTTGGATATCACAAGGTTTGATGGTGTCAAGGCAGGCTTATGTTAGAGTGACATTAAGCCTTGGTATAGGTTCTAGTGCTTCTCCTTCCTATGATTGTTCTATTGGAACTTCTTCTTTGGGAATCTATCAAACAAATTCCACTTTGGGCTCCTCTCGAAGAACTCCCATTGCATGGGTTGCCTCCAATGGCTCCTAGGCTTGTTCTTGTTGGCCCCTTCTAGTTCTAGGCCATTTCTTCCTTAGTTTAGAGGGTCCTTCCTCCTATGGTCATTTTAGTCTTGGTACCATCTATAATCACAACATGACCATAGGTTAGCAATTTTTGTGTAACATAAAACAATTAGAATACCTTATCTCCTTAGGATAGTTACACTTAGCTAAGTTGTGATTATGGCTAATTTAATCAATTTTAATAATTATTTTATTTATGTTTTAATGTTAATAAGTCATTTCGAAGGGTGTTGGAATGGTTAACTCTCAAAATTTGATGATTTCATATCATTGTGTTCATTAACCCTTTTAGAGAGTTACAAAATTTTTCAAAAAATTTCATCAAAAACCTTAAGGTTTGTAGCCCCCACGATGAATAGCTTACCTTTTGTAGCTACAAAATCAAAGAATGGAGTGACTTGGACAAACAGTTGGGAAGTTATGCACTCAAGAAGGTTTTAGGCTTTGAAAAATGACAAAAGCTCCCCTCATGTTATGAAGAAAATGTCAAAAAATTGCAAAGAATTTGCTAGTATATATAGAGTTTTTGACATGCATTGATGGGATCAGTTGCATTGATGGGGCCTTGTCAATGCAATTGTTGGCCATCATTGACTTCCATTGACTATAGTCAAACTTCCAAAATAAAAAATGTTTTTAAGTGAAATTAGGATCAAATGAAATCTCAAAAATCCACAAACATGATAAAAATGGTAGATTAGGGTATTGGAATTTAGAAAATTCAGAAAGTTGGTAAAATAGTTTGGAGAATAAATATTATGGATGTCTAAGGAGCATGTAACAATGGAAAACGTCGGTAGCTGGAAAAATACCGAACAAGATCTATGTACACAGTTTTAACCATGGATCCGTGCGAGGGCTGTGCTGGAGAAAATGAATCCGCAGTGCCCTGAACAGTCTTGTTGATTAGACAGGGACTTACTTAATTAGTAAATCGACGAAGATTATAGGTGTTTCGTGGAACGATTTGATTTGATAAATCGTGAAAGGAGAGGAAAACAATGTAGATAAATTGCAATAATGAAAAAATTAACACGACAAAGAGAATCGAATTTAAGAAAAAATGCGTGATACCAAGATCTGTACTTTGATCCAAAAAACTGAGTATTTAATATACAAAGTTACAATGGGAAGACTCAAATTATCTTGTGTGAAAAATACACAAAATAACAAGAAAAATATTTAACAAGGAGTGCAGAATGGAGCTCGGTCTACCTTGTAAGCCAAAGATGGAGTGCAAGGAAGGTCAAGCTCGGATGTCTATTAATCAACTATGTATGATCAATAGATCTTGCCAACTGCACCAGATGATCTCTCAATCTCTGATCTATCCTCTTCTCTTTGGGTAATCTCTGCTCAAAGCTACCGATGATCACGGATGGGAGAACTATGCTTCTGTTGAAAGGTGTAGTCTCTCTTGCTGCCAATGCTTAAAAATGTCTCTTGTCTCTGCTCAGGGATGATAACTGCCAAAAGTTGAAAAAATGCTCCCCTCTCCTTTGTTTCTTCGCCAACTAGAGTATTTATAAGCTCGACAACATGTGGAAAGGGCACGGCCTTGATGACACGTGTCTCGAACCTTCAAAACACCGTTGACTTGACCATATTTATGTTGAAATTGGCTATGTCGTGTCATATTTATTGTAAAAGGGGCAAAGTACGTTGTTAACTACTTTTGCTGAAGTTACCTCGTGATTACGCACAATACACTCATCCACGTTTTGTGCGTATGAATAACATATGTGCATCTTGCATTGTCTTAGCTAGTCTTGGGCTTCATTACGCTCATTTGCATTGTGTCTTGTGCTAGAGAGTAACAAAGCATGGAAAGAGTGAGTCAAGCTGTTTTACGCTCATTTACGCCGCAAAGTGTAGCGAAGCGTAAAAAATGATCAACTCGACGATGAATTACGCTGACGTACGCTGCGTAGCATAACAAGCGTAAGGCAATCAATCTACAAGAAGAAAGGAGCGGATCTGCTGCGCTTCCTTGGATTTTGCCTTCAACCTTTTTGAAGCTCATGATGCTGCTTTGCGTAACAGAGCATAAACTCAACCCTGGACAAAAGACTTAGCAGAATATGCTAGAAGTCACATATTACGCTACGTAGGCCTTAAGTTTCATCAAATGTGCTGAAGTAAGTCACCTTCTGATGTCAGACTATGTTAAGAAGAATTACACTAAGCGTCACTACGCTATGTTGCGTAATGTAGCGTAAAGACAAAAAACATAGTAAAATTGAAATTTGTAAGGAACTTGGAGACTTGATGCCAGGTGCCTCTTTGCCTTGCTTTACCTTGTTCTACCTTCTGGAATTTTGTCACGAATTTTTGCCTAAATCGTGAATCTTCACCTGAGGCCGATTCACAATTTCCATGGTGTTTCAATGGCCCCTCTTTGTTGACGATTAGAGGGCTTTCCCGAAAGACATCGATAAAGAATATGAAACACTAGACCGATGAAAGTACTAGCAGCGTTTATCAACAGGTACTCAAGTATCATCCTATCAACATAAAGGTGCAGAGATGAGGGAATCCGGAGATAGAATGGTATAGGAGGAAACAGGTTTGAGAAAGACTCAAATGAGGTTCAAGGAAGACTCAAATGAGTGGGTATAGCTTTTTCATGGATAAGCAAGTAGGCTTTCTCCTGCGATTGCGTTTGCATGGAGTTACGCCATCATTTTGTGTTAAAGGGAGTTGCATAGACGAATTGTGTTGCATCTACACAGCCTGGGTGAGATGTGTTTCACCCACTTTGCCGACCCCTCTTTTTTATGTCCTTTAGGCGAGGTGGGTTACGCCGATTCGTGGACTTGAGTGTGATGTAAATGCGGAAAGTGTTTCACGTTTTGCGTAAGGGAAGTAGATGGGATAGTTGAGGATAGTGATAAGGGTTAAGGGTAGAGTTACGAGGAACTTAAGGATGCACCCCTGAGTGGACAGGTTAACTTAAGCAACCATCTCAAAATTCTGTCAGTATTACACCACTCAGATGAACGCACCTTCGAACGACGTCCTCATAACAAGTAACCTGCAACCAAAGAAGAAAATAGAGGATACCATTGTTCGTGCGAATCACGGGCGAGGTTGTTGAAACAAGTACGCTTTGGGATGATACATAGTCAATAGGCTACGAGGAAGAGACCATAACCAAAGGTCAGGATCTCCAATGTTGACGCTTAGCCCAGCATATCGCCGCTAAAGGACATCAGACTCGTCACACCCAACTGGTTATACAGAGAACTAGCTAGGTGAATCTGTGAAGCCAGAGCCTAATAGTGATGATGAGCAGAGATCCCCAAAGTTGTAATTGATGAGAACTCCTTTGGGGTTCTGAATAGTGAAACTAACCTCTCAGAGGTACCACCGCTAAAATGGGTGCAGTAACGATATCTTCGAGGGGTCAGTAGATGCCCTTCAGTACATCCGAGGGATCAGTAGAATGCTGGTGAGGTGGTGATGCTGGGGCTATCCCAACATCCCATCCCATCTATTTTGCGGTTGCACAGAGATGATTACGCTTGGTTGATTTGCATGATGGCGATCTATAAGTCCCAGTTTTAAGTCTTGGTAGACTGTCGTTGCTGGTTTTAAGTCTTAGCAGACCATGATCCCTATTTAAAGTCTAGGCAAACCGAGAAATGCTAGTTTTATGTTGTAGCAGATGGTGGTGAAGCTGATTTATGGTCTCACCAGACCGTGCTGTGGGTGCCAATTTTGTGTCATGACCCAGGGACCAGTCTATGCTGGTTTTACATCTCAGTAGATGACTACTTGTCTATGCCAATTTTATGTCATGGCAGACAGCCGGTGCCAGTTTAGCATCGTGGCGGACGTGTGCAAAAGATGCCAGTTTTTCATCTTAGCGGACCTGTACAACATTGCTAGTTTTATGTCATAGTGGGTGGTTGCAACCTGCCAGTTTTACGTCCTGGCAGACGATCAATGCTAGTTTAGCATCGTGGCAGATGCATGAAGGGAGTGCCATTTTTACGTCGTAGCAGACGATTGTTGCCAGTTTAGCGTCATAGCGGATGATTGTTGCCAGTTTAGCATCATAGCGGATGATTGTGGCCATACCTGATGTTCACATTGGAGATGCAACTAAATGTAGTACCGCTTTAGATATATATGATTGATAAGATTTGGTAACTCGTTGCTGTCGACATCCACTAACTTGAATGCTCCATTGCTATATGCATCAGTCACCAAGAAAGGGCCCTCCCAGTTTGCAGAGAATTTGCCCACTGGTTCGCGAACGGCCTTGAGAACCAAATCTCCTTTTTTGATCGGATGCTGCTGAAGATTGTGACGATGCTTTTGCCTCTTCTTGTCTTGATACTTCTGGATTGTATCAAGCATCTATATTCACTTCTCTTCTACTAAATCCAAATCCATGATCTGAGACTCGTGTGTTGAGCCTTATTTATAATCGTGGAGAGGACCATTCTTAGAGAAGGAACTTGTAACTCGAGGGGCAACGCTACCTTAGATCTGTAGACTAAGCTGTAGGGCGTACTATCTATAGCCGTCCTACATGTAGTACGATAAGCCCATAGCACATAGAGGATCTTTTCATGCCACCATCTCTTATTATTGTCGAGCATTTTCTTGAGCAGATTGATGATGACTTTGTTTGTGGCTTCAGCTTGACCATTCGCTTGTGGGTAATAGGGAGAGGAAAAAGATTGTTTAATGCCAAGGCTATCACAAAAGGATTTGGTTTCCATACTACTAAACTATGGCCCATTATCGGTCACAATAGTCATTGGGAGACCAAATCTGGTTACAATATTGTCTAAGATGAAATGGCAAATCTGTTGAGATGTGATCTTCCGTAAAGGAATAGCTTCTACCCACTTTGTGAAGTACTCAGTAGCGGTAAATATGAAGCTATGACCTATGGAAGATTTCGGTGTGATGGACCCTATGATGTCTAGTCCCCATTGTTGAAATGGCCATGTTATTTGAGTCGTATGCAACTCTATGGGCGACATGTGTATAATATTTGTGTAACACTAACATGTGTCGCAAGTAATACCCTAAGTTTTAACCTTTGTTAGACAATCTTTTTCCATGTACGACCAGTAATACCCTAAGCAACGAATTTTTGAAGCCATAGCCTGTGGTGCTACATGTCCTCCACATAATCCTTCATGGACCTCGCCAACTATATGTTGTGCTTGGTCTTTGTTAATGCAAGTAAGTAGCACACCATCAAAAGAGCGTCTACAAAGAGTACTATCTCCTATGATGACATACTACCTAGCTTGCTTGCGGATTGCATCTTTCTGCATGCGTGTTAATTCGTGCGGTGGCTAGCCTTGCAAGAGGTAAGTTTTGATGTTGTCATACCACTTTGGCATTCTATCCTCGATCAGTGATGATATCTGCACCGCCTGAATGATAAGACCTGTACAATCTATTATTAGAGTAGGACAAGTGTCGAATAGATGTGATGGCACGTTTAAGGCCAGTGTAGCCAGTGCATCGGCCAGTGTGTTATCAGTTCGTGGCACGTGTTGGGCATCAATGGTTGTGAACTGCTTCAGAAAATCTTTAGCCATATCACAGTAGGGCTATAAATGTGCAGCCTTGTAGGCGTAGACTCCTATGATCTATTTTATGACAAGCATCAAATCACCCCTAATTGCCAAGTGTCAAACATCGAGTTCTTTGGCAGTTAGTAATCCCCTAAGGAGCCACTCGTACTCTGCCACGTTGTTCGTACAAGGGAAGGTCAAGTGATAAGCATGAAGATGCACATCCTCAGGTGATAGCGTAATAACTGTGGCAGCACTGCCACCTCTAATGGTTGAAGCTCCATCGAAGTATAACATTGCTTCAGGGCCTATTAGGACAGGGCTTAAGCTATGTACATGTTCATCCAGAAATTTAGGCTCTATGGTTTCCTGACTATCAATAGGTGATGTTATTAATTAGTCGGCTATCGCTTGGCCTTTCGTGAAAGATTGGCCAATGTAATGCAGATCAAATTTTTCCGTGATAGCCTTCAAACGAGCTATTTTGCTACTTTTTTATAAGTTATGCATAATGGCCCTAAGAATGTTATTTTTACAGATGATGTTGACTTGGCTACGGAAAAGATAATGCCTACACTTCTTGAGCGTAAATACTAACACTAAGTAGTTATGCTCTACTTTGTTGTACCTCGTTTCATACACACATAGATCATGACTCAAGTAGTAGATGGGTACTTCCGAACCATCATCCCTCCTTTGATAGAGTAATGCAGCTAAGGCTATGTCTGAAGTTGCGAGGTAGATATAAAATGGTTGATCCCTTTGTGGTGGGAAAACTATTGGCAAGAATTGAAGTTCTTGCTTCAAGCTGTCAAACGCACGCTGACAATCGTCCATCCATTCGAAATTAACCCCCTTTTTAAGCAAATGTTACATAGGGTGTAACTTATCGGTTAATCTCGGGATGAACCACCTGATAAACTATAACCTCCCTTGTAATCCACGTAATTGCTTAAGACTTGTAGGAGGTGTCAATTCAACAATGGCTTTGACTTTGTCAGGATCTACGCGTATACCAGTTTTCGATACCACAAAACCCAGTATGCATCTGATTTTGACTCTGAACACACACTTTTTTGGGTTGAGTCTGAGGTCATATTTAGAACATCTTTTGAGGACTAACTCCAGATCCTCTAAATGATCTTCTGACTTTATATACTTAACAGCTATATCATCGACATAATCATTCAGTCTCCCTAGGAGGTAATCACTAAAGATGTACGTCATGGCTCGTTGATACGTCGCTCCAGCATTTTTTAACCCAAAAGGCATCATGGTGTAACAAAAGGTCCCCCTTGGCATCATGAATGTCATTGTTAGCTGGTGCTTTGGGTTGATGCGTATTTGATTGTAGCCTGAGAAGCCATCCATGAAGGACAAAAGCGCATGTCCAACGGTTGTATCCATCAATTGATCGATACTTGGCAATGGGAAGTTATCCTTGATTGTAGCTTTGTTCAAGTCCCAGAAGTCTATGCAGATGTGTATTCCTCCAGTCTTTTTAGGAACCACTATAATGTTAGATACCCAGTCTGAGTAATCAACCGTGCGAATAAAACCAGCCAAGTACAGTTTAGTGATTTCATCATGTACTGCTAGCGTGACTTCTGGCTTGATCTTTCATGTGTTCTGTCTGATGGCTTTGATATCGGGATCTAGGATTATGTTGTGTTGAATTAATCTTGGGTCTAGTTCTAGCATATCCTCGTATGACCATGCAAATACCGTGCTATTATTCTAAGGAACCTATTTTATGTCGTCATGTGCCTTGGGAGTTTTAGTCTCACCCCTATGCGTAACCACAGAGACCTCGTTGAGTGGATCTTCGATTACATCTCCAGCTTCCAGATCTAGCATGCACATCGATTGCTCTGGCCAATCTAGAGATGTTTTCAACATGGCTATGATTGCATCATTAAGGGCTAGGTTAGTTTCTATTAGTGTGAGATCAAGCTGTCTAATGATTTCATCATGTAAGCTTGTTAAAACTAGCAGTGCAGATAAAATTTCGTCCATCTGTCAATTATCCTGCAAAATTGTCAAATATGAGAGTAATTAGAAAGATACTAGGTTTGATGCGATAAGTGTTTAATGAATAACTCTTAGTTTAGTGTATAGGACATGACGTGACGTTATTGAGCGTAAAGCTAACTGAATTTTAAATATTGCGAACAGCTTGTAATTAATGAGACCTGATTACGAGGAGATAAGATACAGTAGTTTAGGGTCATTTCAGACTGTAATGCGTGCAATATCTGATGCAATTAATGCCTTGATCCTCAAGTTCCAGCTCATACTGACACCAGCATTTGGGAGGGTCTCGCTGAAATTGGGTATCAAGTCGGTTAAATTTTGCATATAAGTAAGCCGTTTTCATTTAGAACAGGTTGTTTGCTATCGCGAATTTGAATTCTTAGTTGTTATAAAGAGAAAGGAGGAAGAGCAAAAGATTGGAGTGCATTGTTTGCAAAGGCGTGAAGGTGCGAAAGTGTGAAGGTGTTAGAATTGTAACAATGGTGCCTAAAGTGAGAGGGAAGAACATGAAATTGGCCAAGATTGACGAGGTGCAAGAGAGCCTGCAGTGTGCTTCGCAGCTAGTGGTTGAAGTGAGAGACCCTACGCCTTTAAATCTGTAGGCCATCCCTTGCTTATTCATATCGCTTTTAAAGTGTTTATTCTTGTAGCATCGTCTACGTAAATTAAAATTTTAGACTATAGACCTCGCGTTAAAATGAGGGTTTATACACTAGGATTGCATCTATCATCGTTGTCAGGGAAAAACCTTGTACTGTTGCAAGGGTTTAGGCGATTTTAGCATGAATAGCTAAGCGTAATCTGTAGATTTTCTATATTTTAAGTATGCAAATCTGAATCTAGATGTTGATGTGTTTATTATTTTCTTTGTACAATATCATGTTAAGACCCATCTTAATCGTCTTAGATATAGTCGAGGTTTTATGCTGCATAAACCCGATCGTACCTAATGTTCCTCCCCCTCAGACTCGGTAGAATGGGAGAGCCATATGGTTTCGAAAGGATGCGCTGGAGTTTCTGCAGTTTTTACTGCGTAACTACAGCATCATTGTATGGTCAAATCTATCGGGAGATATTGCTGGCGCCATTTTGCAGCACCTGTTAGTGGGTTCTACGCAGGGAATTCTGGCTTTCTTGACAGACGGGGCTATTGACACTGGTTGTCCCAAGGACTGCTAACTTAGCACCAAAGGGTTGAGGTGCTTAAGTTGGATCTGGAAAATAGCTCAGTTTAGCTATTACCATGTATACAACACTTTGTTCATGGCCCGTCACGTCTCGACTTACTTCCAGAACCCACCAAGCACAGTGTATTATTCAGGGAGTAAGTGGTTTTGTTGGTGGTATTGTCATTATATGTCTATTGTTTGGGTTTTGTAAAGCGTAAGATAAGCATATGTGGTATGATACAGGTTTTTTATCCATGAGAACAAGTTAGTAGGTGATAATGATACATTAACTTGGACCGAAACGATAATAAAGGCGTTTACCTCGACTAGCAATGTACGCGCTGGTGTGATGGGGCAGACTGGCTTTGACATTCATGAGTACCCCACCCGTTACACTGATGCTTTCCAGAATTGCTAGAATCTTGGGTGGTTACATGAAGAATGGGCTTTGGATCCGTCCCTTACCATTGCAGACGTGCAGAGGAAACTTCCTCCATTTCCTTTGCCATTTGGACCTGGTAAAATTACTGTATATTTTATTGTTGCATAAAGTAATTGTGAATTGTGAATGTTGCGCAATAGTGTTTTTTGACATGTGTCTTGCATTGTTCAGTCAGGGAATCCTAGGAAATTACCCTTACAATTTTTGGCCGCGAGGCGAATACCCTACTTTTCCACTATGGCGATATCAAGGATGCACAACGCTGGCTCAGCCACGCGGCAGCCTCAGTTGCGTTAGTCACCAAGCTGTGGGAAGCGAGGCTAATGCATTTATTTCTGGCCGTAACCCCTGATGTCCCTGCCAGTGAAATGTTAACCTTGGTCAACTCCTTCAATGAGAGGGTTGAGCATTTTTGCACACGCATGCATCACATACGTGTAAATTTTGATATTGACACTCAACTTTTCATAGATCTCTTTAGCGTCCCCTCTGATGGCCTTCCCATAGAGGAAAAGGCGAAGAGGAGCCTCTCCTATTAGGAGTGGCTAGGGGCCGAGAAGGAGGCTAAGGGGATCCCTTGTGAGAAGATCAAACTAGAGATCGCCAAGACGATTTATCCCCTGTTCCGGGCCCGAGCTTTCACCAAGACACTCTTGCAGGGGCAATTCTTTACCATAGAACAGACCTGTATCATGTGGGAGGTTATGGAGGAAGGGACCCAGTTCGACTAGGCAAGCTACTTTGCTGAGGGGTTATGCACTGAAATGATCAGGCTTCACTAGAAGCTTGAGTCTCATTTCAATGTGCATTTCACCTTCTTCATAGCTTACCTTCGGCATTTTGCCAAACTTTTGGTTATCCAAAGGAATGGGGTCTAGGTGCAGCAAGACCAAGACTAGCTATCCAAGCCTTGGATTCCCCACATTTTCAGCACTACCTGAGGACAGGATCCTCCGGAGGGGATTGGAGAATCTCTATCTATAACGATGAGGGATTTGGCGGCGTCTCGAGTGCGGGGCCCTGACAATGTAGGCGGGCTGATTCCCACTTACACTGGTGATACCTTGCAAGGAAAATGCTTGGCAGCTAAAACTGTAGAGCCTTTGGCTCAGCGTAAAAGGCCTCACCTAACCGAGGCCCCTGTGGAGCCAGCAAGTGGCACAGGCCGAACCATGCAAGTCAGAGTTCAGCGGAGTAAACCTCTGCCTGGTAAGTGTAAAAGAAATGTAGTGAAAGTTATTGTATTACACAATTTTTATTTAGGATATTTTGAATCGTCTAAATGTGTATGTGATATGAACAGCCAGACCTATGGAGCAGTTGATCCCTGAGATAAGGGCAGTGATATTAAGTCATGGGGAAGAGGCCCCAGTTTTGGAAGAAGAGGCCCCAACTGTTAGGACTAGCGATGCACAGACCCTTGTGTGTGAGGAGAGGGAGGAGGCGGGAACTGTTGACGCACTCCCCATTGTAACCGGCAGAGGTAGTAAGCATATTGGATGTCTTGAGGAGTTTTGTTAATAATTAGGATTTTTAACTAAATTATGCTACAGGTGAAGAAGATGCATCCACGCTCGCCGCTGTGAGCAGAACATGGAGAGATTTTCCTGACAAGTTTGCCTTCATGGAAGCCATTGTCAGCGATATGATCGAGTGCCTCGAGCGCGTCTATCCTAGAGTTGGTATGTTATAGCTATAATGGATTTATTTTATTAGAAAGTGGTAACGTTTCATTTATATTGATAATGTTTGCTGTCAGGAGCTCGCCTTCGATGGGACCCAACGGAGCCCATTGATTTGGACACAGTGGAGCCTCCTTCTAATGGGGTGGTCATGCCAGGCAACATTTATGAGGAGATGCATAAATGTGCATTATGCTTGACTTTCTCCTTGTGGGAGAGTAAAAGTGTGAATGAAGACCTCTGGAAAAGGCTACAGAGATCAGAGAGGGAAAAGGCATCTCTGGCCAAAGAGGTTGGAGACTTAAAATCACGATGCGAGTTCCTGAAGGTGTGGGAAATAGGTGAGGAGGATAGGCGCATAGCTGTTATTGACTACTCCCACTACTGTAATGCAGTCAGGAACAGTGTGCAAACTAGTCGGGCATTGGTGGAGCAGCGAATGTAGATAGAGCTGTTAGCTCAGAAAAGCCAAGACTGGACGGATTTCTGCATAAGTGTGGAAGAGTGGGGGTAGAAAGAAAAGGATCACAAGCATTTGTATAAGCGAGAAAGTATCGCTTATCATCAAAATTACCATGATTTTGCCATCGAAGCTCAATCTTTGCAGGTATTCCTTGATGTCATTGGCGCATCCAAAGCTTTCGAGAAGTTTTAGGAACAGGTGACAGTAAGTGCATCCCCGGAAAGAGAAGTGACTCTCCCCGAGGGAGAGACTACTGTCCCTACTTTCTTCCCTGAACCGCCCCACTGGACTAGTGTGTAAAAAGGGAAAGTGAAGGCTGGAGCTGCTCTAGAGGATGGAGTATGGTCTGAATTAACTGAGGATGAAATCATGTAGTGCCTATGGGTTGGTTTAGAGAAGCTTCCCTTTGCTGCGGAAGCAGGACCATCGTGAGTAAGTTTGAATGTGTTATTGAATCTAATTTTTCTGATTATGTTTTCGAGTTTTTGCTAATGTATTGACTGTGTATAGGTACAAGAAGTAGATGGAGAATGTAAACAGAATGAGGAGCAAGTACGGGAAGAGGAGTGTAATAACGAAGAGTGTCCTCTTGTGGAGCCAGTGTTAGAGCAAGGACCTCGTGAGGATGATATTCCTCTTGAAGGAATACCTTCTAAGAAGGACGGCCCACTTGAGGATGATTTATTAGGCTTGGATCCTGACCTAAGGGATACGGGTGACAGTGGCACCAGGGGGGATGCGTAACTGTAACTTACGCATGATTTTATTGATTGGAATTGAACAATGGTTATATGAATGTTGGAAAAAACTAGCATTGAGATTTTCTGTATGGTTTTAAATGGTATTTATTTTCTTTGGTCTTATGTCTTTATTTGCAAAGCGTAAGTGTAGTTGTTAAAGGTTTAGAATAAGTTACGTTACTGTGAAATGGAATTGCTAGTTTAAGGCCATCACGGGTCGTCATGTAACATTTGCGTAAGGTACCAGGGAATTAGTTTTAGGCCGTTGTGGGCCTTTGCTAGTTTAAGGCCATTGCGGGCCATCACTAGTTTTAGGCCGTTGCGGGCCATTACTAGTTTTATGTCGTTGCGTGCCATTACTAGTTTTAGGCCATTGCGAGCCATTACTAGTTTTAGGCCGTTATGGGCCATTACTAGTTTTAGGCCGTTGCGGGCCATCTGCGTAATTTTGGAAGCGTAATTGTTAATAATGTACATTTCTGCGTAATTGCACTAAAATGATCAAAGAGCATAAATAGCATATATAAAGAAATGTGAATGGTATAATGAATAGCAAGCATAAATATGTATGTATATATTAAAGAGGATTGACAATGGAAACTGCTAAGCGTAAAAGGAAAAATTAGTAAAGACGTGAAGATGCGCGTAAATGCCATTCAGATCAATCACTAATTCGTAATTGTTTCTTGATGGCCTTTACGTTTAGTGATGCGTAAGGGTGGGGAGATTTGCGGCCTGACTCTTCCACACCACCATCCTCAAATGGCAGGTTGGCCCAGGCTAGATTTTCATCATTTGTTTCGATTTTTTCAGGGATTCGAGGATGGGTCTAATCATCAGATGTTTCTATCTCCGAACCCCATTCCTCTTCGATATTGTTGACAGTCCTCGGGGTGATTTTGTCACCGCGTATCACAACCTCTCCCCCTGTGTAGGGTAGGTGTATTTCCTGGTGTATTGGTGACAAAACCATCCTCAATTGGGCTAACCAGGACCTCCTTAGAATTAAGTTGAACCCGGGCATCTCCTCAACGACAAGGAATGTAGCATCCATTGGAAATTGATCCCCTGTCACAAATTCGATGTGCACCGTCCCCTTGACCTGAACCCATGCTCCGTTGAATGACTTTATGCATGTTATCGTTGTGGGACTGATCTAGTCGACCAGACCTAACCTATTCACGATGGGATAAGGAATGACATTTGTAGCTGCGCCGTCGTCCACGTGCATCCTCCGGATTCGATATTGACCAACTCGGATGGTGATAAACATGGGTTCAATTGTCACTTGACCTTTCTCAGGATCATCTTTGATGGATTCGTCATGCAAGGTTAACGAGGTAGGTTTAGGTCGCTCAACGTCAGAGGGAAACATGACAGTGTGTATCGCTTCCTCCTCCACTGGTAAGGTTTCCTCTACAGGTATGGAAGTCAGCATGCGGACCATGGCCTCATGGTATTTTTGAGATGTCATAAGCAGGTCATAGAGGCTCAACGTTGTATTTTTTTGTTTCAAATCCTGTTTGACCTGCGTAAACACATCAAGAAGATCCTAGTCTCAGCTAGCTTGTTTGTCCTCTTTATCTTTTTCCATTCGCCCTAAGAGACGGATCTCCCTGGGCGGAATAGTGTTAGTCGAGGAGTTGTTCTTTTTCTTGCCAAAGGGAGGTGGCTACGTTTCTGCACCCTTGTCCTACCCATGAGGTGCAGGCAAAGGTACAGAGGCCAGGGGCTTGGGCTTAGCGAAGCCTCGCATAAGGTGATTTTTTGCGGCATTACTAGAGGCATCTCCTTCCTTTTGTTTATTAGGTGATGGTTGGTGATTTGTGTTAGAAGCTTGCCCCTGCGTAAAAGGGGTAGTCGGTGATTTTGGTACCCTGAGAATGAAAGGCGCCTTAGGTGTGGACGCGGACATAGCTGCGGCTTTACTGTTACTGAGGCTGAGTTAAATCTGGAGAAGGCACCTGAATGATGAAGGGTGGTCTTGAGATGCCACAAGTTGGTGAATTGGTAGGTACATGCAAAACAAAAGGTTGTTTGGGTGGTACTTTCCTTTCACCGTTCGTACTTACCATGTTGATTGTGTACAGGGCATTATTTGCGTTTAACGGGTCCTTGTACACATGCAACGCTTGATTTTTAGGACACGTTGGACTACTGCCATATAGTTTAAGTGAACCATCATCAATCATGCATTGAATATCATCTTTCAACGCCCAACAACAATATGTATCATGACCACAGAACTGATGGTAGTCACAGAAACGGTCTAGCCTGAAAGACCTCGGAACTGGTGGTTCATTGGATAGGGCTAAAGAAGGATTCTTCAGTAGTTCACAATGACGTCTGTGATACTTCAGAGCTTCTTCGGATACCTTCTTGGTCTGAATGTATCCTTTCCCTAACAATTTTTTTAATAGTTCTAAATGCTTTACAGGCAAGGCTGTATACTTTGAGCGATCTTTACGCTCAAAGTTTGGCTTTGGCTGGGGGGCTTTTCAGGGGCAGCCGTGTCTTGGCTGGTGCTACTTGCACTAGCCGTGGTCTCAGGAGATTTCGTAGGTGCTTTCTTATTTTTATTCTAAGCACCCTTAGCCAACGCAGCTACCATCATTGTTGTCACTTTGCCTTTATCCTTACCCTTGTTGTTAGTGTTTTTGTAGGCAACATACACCGGGTCCTTACTAGCCTCTACAGCATCTTGGATGCTTTTGGTCTGGGAAAAAGCCTGATGTAAGGAGCTAGGGGAAAGATAATATAGCTTAGACTTGATGAAGTTGTTAACTACTCCTTTGAATATGGCTAGCAAATCGGCCTCCACGATTGGCTCACAGATTTCATTCAAAGTAGCACTCCATCGCTATATAAACCTTTGGACTAGTTCGAGCGGGTCCTATTTCACTCCCATGAGTTAATCTAACGTAACCTCTGGCTTTAAGTTGTATTTAAAGCAAGTCACGAATTGTGTCAAGAGCTCTTCCAAGGTTGAGATGGAAGAGCAAGGGAGGGCTCGATACCAATCTAAAGCTTTCCTTGCTAGAGACATAGCAAAGACACGGATGATTGTGTGAGGCCACTGTTGTAACAACAAAGATTTAGATCTGAAGGTAACCAGGTGAGCGTTGGGATCTCCCTCCCCATTATATTTAGTGAAATGGGGTAAGGACATCCCCGGGGGAAACGACAGCATGAGGACTTTTGGACTAATAGGATCATCTTGATAAAAATCCATGATCTGTATAGTGTCTGAGCCAATGGCCTTAAGGCGTCTAACCTCCTCAGTGAGGCTCTGAATAAGTAAGAAAGCTTGATCTAAGCCTATTGATGAAGATGTTTGCATAGGAGGAGTAGGAGGTTGAATGGGAAGAGCAGAGCCATTCAGTGAAAATGGAAGAATGGCTTGACTAGAAGGTGGTGCAGCGGGGATCCCCGTGAACGAAGCTACCTGCAAAGACCACCATCCACCGCGTTGAGCAGAGAGATTAGCCACCGCCGGCTGCATGGGATAAGGATAAGGATATTGTGGGACCATCTACAGAACATGTGTTGTGGGTGCAACTGAGGGTTGCACACCATATACTGTAGACTGGTTATGTTGTGCCATGGGGATGATCCACTGACTCGCGGCGGGCTGTTGGATGGATGTCTGTGGCTGAACGAAGGCTGTGATCTGTTGGCTTGGAGGGGGCGGCAGAGATAAAGTTTGTGCCAGATTTTGCATCGGGTGAGTTGTAGGTATGGCATGGGGTTGGATCTAAGGGATAAAATGGGGCATAGTGGATGCTGGGACCACCGACGGAATGCTGATTATGCGCAGTGACAA
The DNA here is from genome assembly GCA_015680685.1 of Gnetum montanum. Taxonomy (NCBI): domain Eukaryota; kingdom Viridiplantae; phylum Streptophyta; class Gnetopsida; order Gnetales; family Gnetaceae; genus Gnetum; species Gnetum montanum. The sequence goes on along the minus strand of MNCI01002523.1, from coordinate 165,431 downwards.
GACCACCCACATGTTATTTTGGGGTATTTGCACTTGCAGCACAAATGACTGCATAGTGGCTTACGGGATGACAGGAATGTGAGTTTGTGTGGTCATGGTAGGATTAAGATGGGCAGCTTCTCCAGTGAGAGGGAATAAGGGATTTATGTAGGTATGGGGGCTCAGAGTATGGTACGAATTCGCATGTTCAGACTAGGCTACGAATTCATCATCCTCTTCCTCCCCATTCTGAGGTTCCAACATGGACCAGGTAGCCTGACTCTTAGCCATGACCAATTGTGTTATGATTTCATGGTAATTTTCTGTCAGAGGAATGATGTCGTAGGCAGTAGGGGTAAAATCTTGACCCCCTCAGTGGATCAGCTCAAAATTTCGTTTCACCTCGATTTTGGCTCGGCTAAGGGCAAGCTTTGCCTAGATCTTGACGTAGATGAAGTTATATTACTCAGGAGTTACCACGGTAAATATGGAATCTTTGCCCTCAGTCTCAATGACCGACGTGATGGTCCTTGAGGTCCTATAACACCAGAAGCTAGTCTGGGAGGACAATGGGATTCACAGATGTGGCACCCGAGTTAGTTGTGATCATTGTAGCTATGGTGGTGTATGTGGAGTCCATTGGTCAGGTAGGTTGACGACAATAAATGATTGGATCTAAAAGGCGATGGATAAAGAAAATAGCGATTAGGCTTTCTACCCTGCAAGATTCTAAAGGAATCGTTACTGTGACTAATCTACACTGCACGATATTTCGTAAACTTCCCTAGAGGTATTACGTTCACGTTTTTGGAGATGCAGGTATAGATCGCTAATAGGGCTACCCATAAAAATATGAATCTGAGCCTAGCCCTCCTTCTAGTGCCAGAAAACTATAACAATGGAAAACGTCGATAACTGGAAAAATACCGAACAAGATCTGTGTACACAGTTTTAACCATAGATTCGTGCAAGGGTTGTGCTGGAAAAAATAAATTTACAGTGCCCTGAACGGTCTTGTCGATCAGACAGGGACTTACTTAATTAGTAAATTGACAAAGATTATAGGTGTTTCATGGAATGATTTGATTCGATAAATCGCGAAAGGAGAGGAAAACGATGTAGATAAATTGCAATAATGACAACGTTAACACGACAAAGAGAATTGGATTTAAGAAAAAATGTGTGATTCCAAGATCTGTACTTTGACCCAAAAAACTGAGTATTTTGTATACAAAGTTACAATGGGAAGACTCAAATTATCTTGTGCAAAACATACACAAAATAATAAGAAAACTATTTAACAAGGAGTGAGAAATGGAGCTCGGTCTACCTTGTAAGCCAAAGACGGAGTGCAAGGAAGGTCAATCTCAGATGTCTATTAATCAACTGTGTCTGATCAATAGATCTCGCCAATCGCACCAGATGATCTCTCGATCTCTGATCTATCCTCTTCGCTTTGGCCAATCTCTGCTCAAAGCTGTTGATGATCACGGATGGGAAAACTGTGCTTCTGTTGAAAGGTGTAGTCTCTCCTACTACCAATGCTCAAAAATGTCTCTTGTCTCTGCTCAGGGATGATAAATGCCAAAAGTTGAAAAAATGCCCCCCTCTCCTTTCCTTCTTCGCCAACTAGAGTATTTATAAGTTTGACAACATGTGGAAAGGGCACAGAATTGATGACATGTGTCTCAAACCTTCAAAACACCATTGAATTGACCATCTTTATGTTGAAATTGGCTATGTCGCGCCATATTTCTAGTAAAAGGGGTAAAGTACATTGTTACCTACTTTTGTTGAAGTTACCTCGTGATTATGCACAATACGCTCATCTGCGTATTGTGCGTATGAATAATAGATGTGCATCTGGCATTGTCTTAGCTGGTCTTGGGCTGCATTACGTTCATTTGTGTTGCATCACGTGCCAGAGCGTAACAAAGCATGGAAATAGTAAGTCAAGTTGTTTTATGCTCATTTACATTGCAAAGCGTAGCGAAGTGTAAAAAATGATCAACTCGATGATGAATTACGTTGATGTACGCTGCGTAGCGTAACAAGCGTAAGGCAATCAATCTGCAAGAAGAAAGGAGTGGATCTGCTATGCTTCCTTGGATTTTGCCTTCGACCTTTTTGAAGCTCGTGATGCTACTTTGCGTAACAGAGCGTAAACTCAACCCTGGACAAAAGACTTAGCAGAATATGTTAGAAGTCACATATTACGCTGCGTAGGCCTTAAGTTTCATCGAATCTGCTAAAGTAAGTCACCTTCTGATGTCAGACTATGTTAAGCAGAATTACGCTAAGCGTCACTACGCTATGTTGCGTAATGTAGCGTAAAGATAGAAAACATAGTAAAATTGAAATCTGTAAGGAACTTGGAGACTTGATGCTAGGCACCTCTTTGCCTTGCTTTGCCTTGTTCTACCTTCTAGAATTCTGTCACGAATTTTTTCTTGCATCGTGAATCTTCACCTAAGGTCGATTCACAATTTCCATGGTGTTTCAGAGCACTGTGTAAGATACATAATGGAATATGTGAAAGATAGAATTGTAGCAATGTCTAAATTAAGGAACATAACTAACCAAGTTAAAAGATATGCAAGTGGATCCTCCCCATAGTAGGAACATGCCATTTTTTCCCTTGCATAACCTCAAGTAAAGAGTCCATGAAGCCCAGAGTCAATTAATGATCATGAAAAGTTAAGGACCAACCCAAAGAATCTATCCAAGAATTCCAACACATCAAACTAAGACATCGAGCATAACATAGAACTAGGCAATGAGGTGAGCTATGGAAACATAGATGGATGATTGAAAAGGTGGAATGGAATCCTGAATTGAGATCATAAGAAGTCCCTTGTGACGTTTATGTTTAAAATGACCTAAGAAGATCCATCCTTAGTCCAAACCAAAACTAGCCTCTTTCGGTGACTTTGCATCATCACTTCGAGGCTAATCCACCCCCTTGAGATACAAGAGTGATCCCATAAAACAAACACTATTCCATAAAGAGAAGAAGAGAAGAAGTAGAAAGTAAGAGAGGGCCTTAGTTAGAAGGGACCTTCAAACATGGATGCATATCTTTCTAGTTCCATAACCATTGCTTGTAGCTCATTTATTTGTCTAAGGGATGTGCTTTGAATTCCCATCATGTGTGTTTTTTTTTATTTTGAAGTTTTGAATGGGAACCACAACATGCAAATATTTTATTTGACCTCCTACTAGTGGTTGGAATGGAATGGTTAGAAGTTCATAAAAAATACTCAAGCACTTAAGTAAGTAGAAGAGTACAAAAAGTATCGAGTCCCCTTGAAATCACACCCTGTACAAACCTTTGAATCCTTTCCAATTCCAGAAACTACCAAGGTCATCAATTAATTAAAAGTTTCTTTAATGGAAGGGATCTCAAACTTGCAAAACAAGGAAAATCATAGAGTTTGTTGGATGGGTGGATGACATGGACTCATTGCCTGTTCCATGAAAAATGAACCATGTCATAATCATCAAACATCAAAATTCAACAATAGAAACTAGGCATTGACAATTACAACATTAAGCACAAACCATCATTAGTAAATAACAATAGTGGCACTATGTCTTATGGTAATAAAGCACTTTCATTAGTAAAAATGATGAAAAGTGACATAAAACATACTAATATAGAAAAAAAGTATAAAATGTTCAAGAAACATAAAACATACTAATTATGTTTAACAAACCAATAAAACCAAAAAAATAAAGAAAAAAGGTAAAAATCAACAAAGTATAAAACAAAAATTTGTAAAATAAAAAGTAAAAAACTGAGGAGCCATAAGGATGGTTAACATAGATGGCCATCTCCCCCACAACTAAGTTGGAAGGAGGAGATCTGAAAAATTGAACATGGTTGTTCATTCGTTGAGGTGGTAGTTTCATTGGCTTGGCTTGTTTCTAGAAAAGGTTTCACTTGTTGGATGTTGACCAACTGCCTTTTATTTAGGCTCTCAAGCTTGTAGATTAACATTGTCCCAAAGGGAAAGGTTTGATCAATTATATAAGGTCACTCCAACAATGTTTAGAACATTGTTTTCTAGGGTACATGCATGGGGTTCCAATAGAGAAACTTATCTCCCGGTTGAAATTTCACTTTCCATATTTTGAGGTCATGACATTGCTTAGTGAATGCCTTGCATACCTCATTCAAAGATAGGGCCACCAATATATTTCTATCTAGCATGTTGAGGTTGATCAATCTTTCTTTTTGTATTAGACTTAGGTCAAGATTTAGATCACAAGTTGTTGAGAGTGTACGAAGATCAGATTGAACTGGAAGCATTGGAAGCTTTTTGTATACTAGCTCATAGGGAGAATACCCAATAGAAATTTTTCATGTTAAGTAGTAGGCCCAAAGGGCATCATTGATTTTTGTACTCCAATCTTTCCTATATTTTTTGATGGTCCTTATTAAGATGTTTGTGGTCTCCCTGTTGGTTACCTTTGCTTAACTATTAGCTTGGGGTGATATGATGTTGTTAAATTATGTTTAACCCCTAAGCATTGCATAAGTTTTCAAAAAGTGGCACCTGTAAAGTGAGTTCCATTATTAGAAATTAGTTCATGTGGTATCCCAAACCTATTTACAACATGTTGTTATACAAATATAGCAATAGTGGATTATGTACAATTAGTGATGGCTACTACTTTTGCCCATTTTATGCAATAGTTAATTGCTATAATGATATATGCCTTTCCATTAGACATGGGTGTGATGGAATGCATGAATTCAATGTCCCATATGTCAAAGGGCTCCAATGGTTGAATCCATGATTGAGGACCTTCCATTCAAGCGGTCATCCCATCATCTTCTTAACAATGTTCACAAGATCAAACAAACTAGTGGGCATCCTTGAATATTGTAGGACAATAGTATCCTAGCATCACTATTTTTATGGCTATGCGCTCCTTGCATAGTGGCCTCTGCAAGGCCCTTCATGAGCATCTTGGATAATGCATAATTAATCTTCATCAGGGACACACTAGTGAATCAAGCCATCAACGCATGCCTTGTAGAGGTATCCATTCATTTCTATGAAGTATTTGGCCCAATGAAGAAATTATTGTTTCTTTCTAAAGTCAAGATCTATTGGCATCTCCTAAGTGAGAAGATAGATGAGGATTCCATTGTACTATGTTGGTTCTATAGGTACTTGGTCATTTATTACTCCTATAAAGAGGAGTTCATCTGAAAACTTATCAAAGAATGGACTTTCCTTGTCTTTATTATCCCATCTTAATTAAGAGATGTGGTTAGCAATCACATTCTCAATTCCTTTCTAATCTACCATTGTGAGATCAAATTCCTACAAGATCATAAGCCACCATATGATACAAGGCCTTATCATTGGCTTTTTCATTAGGAAGTAGATAGCATTGTGGTCCATGTACATAAATACTTTATAATCAAGCACATAGTGCCTAACTTTTCTAAGAGCATAACCCACTATCATTAATGCTTTCTCTATAGTAGTGTAATTCAGCTATGCACCTACAATGCTTCAGCTCATGCAGTGGGTGTAATATGGATGTTTTTTATCATTCAACTACATAAGCATTTCTCCCAAAGAATAATTTGTTGCATTTTTCATTATGTGAAATGGTTTGGCCCAGTCTAGTGCCCATAGAATTAGAGTTCCTACAAGTTTCTCCTTAACTATTAGAATGCATGTTCGCACTCCTTGGTCTTAATAAATGGAGCATCTTTCTTCATAAGCTTGACCAACAACTTTGTGATCTTAGAGAAACTTGCTATGAATTACTAGTAGTAGCTAGTATGTCCAAGGAATGATCAAACATATTTAACTATCTTTGGTTAGCATATTATTTCTTGGATGACCCTTATCTTCTCTGGTTCTACCTCAATCCCTTATGAAATTTTGTGTCGAATACTATGCCTTCTTGGACCATTAGAAGGCTTTTTTGCCAATTGAACTTAAGGTTTGTTTTAACACATCTTTTCAAAACCTACTCAAGGTGATCCAAGGCTTACTCAAATGTAATCCCATAAGTAGAGAAGTCATCCATGAAGACTTTTACCCCACTACCAATTTACTATTGGAAAATACTAAGGACCAAGTGTTGAAATATTGTTGGGACATTGCACAAGCTAAATGGCATCTTACAATATGCAAAAGTTTCCCAGGGACTTATGAATGTTGTTTTGGCCTACTCTTTTGGCATAATTTGGATTTGGTTATAGCCACTATAACCATCCAAGAAGCTCTAATAGCAATGTCTAGAGATAGTGTCCAACACTTGGTCCACAAATGATAATGGAAAATGATCTTTAAATGTTGGCATATTCAATAGCCTGAAGTTGATGCAAACCCACCACTTGCCATCTTGCTTTGGCACAATTATGAGTGGACTAACCCACTTACTATCCATGATGGAATAGATGAACCTAGACTTGAGGAGTTTCTCTATTTCCTCCTTGATGATCTATTTCAATTTCAAATTCAACCATCTCTATGACTACCTTCTTAGCTTTATGGTTGAGTCAATGTAAATGTGATGCTGGTATATCCTTGAAGTGATTCTAGTTAGCTTAGGATAGGCCATTTTTTCACCACCTTCAACAACTTTTCTTTTTGTTCAAGAGAAAGTTTGGCATTGATTATGACTAGCTTACCATTATTTAAGAACGCATACTTCATGTTGGTTGGTATATTTTTCAACTCTAGGGGCTCCTACTTGAAGTTATCTGATATTTCCAACTCTCCCCAATAGGTATCATCATCTTCATCATTAGAGAGTTGGTGATGAACTTGCTCAAGTTCATCCATGCTTTCAACGTAAGAACAAGTTAGGCTGTTAGTAGGTTTTGTTCATAATGTATTGCTATCTGAGTTAGCTATCAACCACTAGTTCCCCTCCTATTTTGTGGATACTATGTACAAATACCTTTGAATATCTATTTCTTATGCACACTGATTGCATGCTTTAATGTATGTAGTTTGGATGGACCAAATCTTTTGCATACAATTGCACCCATTATCACTACACTCAATGCATGGAATACGCTTCTTCTCCAACCTTCCAAATTCATTTTCCTCAGAGATTTCCAAGAAGAGATCCCTTCTGCCCATACATGTATCAACCATTCTTGACCATGCTCTTCCCATAATGATGGGGAAGTCGCCTTTGCAATTTTTGACCTTGATCACCTAAAAATGAGTAGGATAGGATCACTTACTAACTATGGTCACAATGTCCTTCACTGATTCCAAAGGAACAATGATTGATTAATTTGCTAATTCTAAATGGATGTTGCTATTCTTGAGAGGTGTTAGGTTTCATCGCTTGTACATGTCATGAGAGATGAAATTGACACCAAAACCAGAATTAAGAAGAGCCTTGCATGGCTGATGTCCAATGATCTACAAGTAAATGAGTGAACTTCCTAGGTTAGATATTTTCATGGGAAGATTGCCAGCCTTGATCTAGTTGTAAATAGCATGAGTTAACATCATAGTGTAGATCTAAGGTAGCATTTGGTTTGAAGGGTACTCGAAGATGTTTGATGAAGAGGATGAGGGTCTTGGGGATGCAAGACGACTAGCCACATTAGGTTGTGAGGGTTTGGGAGGATTGTTAGGTTGGAAAAAGGGTCTTTTCCTAGAATAATTATCTGAACAACCTAGAAAAAAAACCATTTGTGAGCATTTTGTTGTTGTGGCTATGAAGGAATTTCTCCCTGCATGAATGGAGTAGGAGGTAACTAGGTTGAGGGTGAAGGGATGTGTGCAAACAAATGTGGAGGATGGTATGGATATGGGTTCTCTCCCCAAGTAGATGGTGAATGTGTTTCATGGTACTTTGGAAGGTAATAGTGATGCTGAAATGAGGTATGTCTTGCAAAACTTCTTGGAGAAATGGGTTGTTGAACATGATACCCATATGGATCTAGTTACCTATAGTGGTACTACTACCTTGGTGGTGGCATTCCCTATGATTGTGGTTGGTTCCACTATTGGTATTGCTCGTATGATTGTGGTAGAACTCTACATGGATAATAATCTTATTATTGCTACTAGAACTACCTTGGATTACCTTGAGGATAGATGAATTATCTGGGTGCTTGCCTATGTGCTAGTCAATGATTCAATGCATACACTCCATACTCTTCTAAGTGTTACACTACAAGGCAAAATCCCTTTGGATGTTCATATTGACAAATGTCATAACCAATATCATCTTTGGAGTCTATCTCCACCACTTCTTCTACTTTGGTAGCCTTGACCTTGCCTCTCTAGTAGCCACATTTAGCTTCTTTCCACCTCCTACAGTCATAATCACTATTCTATTCTTTGGATGCCTTAGTAATTTTCATAGTAGTTTGGAAATTTTCATCCAAAGAGTCCCATAATTTATCAACCTTTACCAAATTTTCATAAATAGATTTTTGAACAAGCAAGGTTTTCCTGTTCACCACTTCATCAAGTGGTGACTCCTCCTCATCATAAAATCAAACCTCCTTTTTCTCTTATGAAAGTATCCCTATTATACTCTTCTACACTTTCTATTTTTCATAACACACCTTCTTCTTTCACTACTTTCTCTATAAGTCTTTGGATCTTATAAGCTCTTAATTTAGATAGTATTCCTTGGGCATAAACCCTAAGAGTTCTTCTAGTTTCTACTCTAAACCCATCTATGATGTGGTGGAGCTATTCCCTTTGAGAATAGCCATGGCCAGGGCATCAATGTAAGAGTGAATAATATCTGCCCATGGTGGCATCCAATGGTTCATGTGTTCTTTGTTTTCATATTTGGATTTACCTTCTCAGGTTAGACACTCTAGATTACATCTAGTATTTATCATTAAATAGTTCTAACATGGTACTTTATCGACAAATGGATTCCAGTCTAAGGATTGGTACCAACTTTCAGCTTCCTTGATGAGTATCCTAGGGAAGAGCTTGAGTTTCTTCCAATCATTTTTAATGTTCTATAAGGCACAAGCATCATGGAAAGCTTGTAGATATGTTTTCAAATTAAAATTGTATCCCCCCCCCCCCTCCAAATATTGAAATATTGTTCATATCTAAGCACTTGATCTGATTGTCTTTCATATGCCTAGTTGGAATCTTTACTACCTCTACAATGTTAAGCATGCTTTGAGTCACCAATAGAGGTCCATCATCATTATTATTGCATTTTCTCTGATGATGTCCTTTGTTACCCTTACATCCTTAGAAGGCTCTATGATCATTGTTATCCTAGTGATCACCTTCATCATGATTATTTCTTTGGTGGCTTCTATTAAAACTAGATGATGAAGAGAAATGTTTGGAATTAGATGAAGAAGATGGAGAGGAAGCTGGACTGCCACTACCACCATGATGTCCACCACCACCTCTTCATTCATTATGATCACCATCCTTAGATCCCTTGCCATTATGATGTTTACCTGAGTTCCTACCTTGGCCATCACTTTCTTCTAAACTTGGTTTATGAATAGTGGGTCGCAGGTTCAGGTCACCTCCTCATCACCAACAATAGAGGGTGGAGAATCTTCATGTTGGAAACCCTCAAGGGAGGATCCATATTTTCATCTTGGTTTAGCAGGAACAAAGGATTAGTGAAGTGTTTCCCCTTCATAAACTCATGGTGCTTCACCTGGTGTCAATCTCTCCTACATTGTGTGTCAGTGGGCCAGTAATCTCGAGTGTCATAACCATTCACAATGTATTCTTCATGAAGATCTAGGATGCCCAACTTTTTAAGAGTTTGAAAGAGCACCCCTGGCATATCAAGGGGCAATATGATGTTGCCCTCCATATCACACCATTGCAACTACTCATCTTGGTGTAGGATGAAGGTGAAGTCTGGTACATACTCATCTAGATGAGTATATACCAATTTGCACTCTTATGGGATTGGTAGTTTGACATCTTCATGCCTATGGGAAGAAGAAATTTTGCAAAACCAATAAAATTATCAAAATGCCTAGTAGTTATATGTTGTGCGAGAGTGATGTTAACCTTGAGTTTGTCCAGTGATATTAATAATGATCACTAATCCTAGATAATGCACTTTCAACAATCAAAGTCCCCAACAATGGCATCAATGATCAGTAATGAGGTACCCCTACACCCAACCATACAAATCACAAAGTATTCACACGTGATCTAAACAAATTCCATGGACTTTATAGTTTCCAATGCACTAGTCTTCTCAATTACACGTACAAAGGTATGGTTAATTTAAATCAAGGCATATGATTTTTATCATTTCATATTTTATGTTCTTTGGTGTTTTGAAGAGAGAAATAAAGTAATTTAATTACTAATCTAAATTAACTAACTAACTGATCTCTAACTAATCCTAACATAAGCATCTAGTTCCACTTTCCGTACACATCCTGAACCCACGTATCCACTGCTAGGTTACCAAGTGCTACTCTACTGGGTGCACCAAGTAATAATGCTACTAGAATTACCAAACAAATACATTTTATGATCAAAGCAATCATACATATGTATTTAATCTATCTAGCTTATCTTGCTTAATTAGCTTAATTACTAGAAAAAATTAAATAATTAACTGAAAGCATTAAATGCATAAACAAATATCTAAACTATTGAGAATGCTGCAAGGTTTATCAAGAAGCTCATCTTTATTATCGTACATACTATCATGCTCAAGTACAATAATGCTCAAATAAAGATCCATATACTCAATGACTCCTACTGTGAGCACTTAGAAAAAATATTATAACTTTCAAATGAACAAACTGCAAGAGTTTGGCTACTACTATTTATCATATGCCATAAATGTAGCTAATGAGCACATATATATGGCAAAAAATAGACCCTGCGTTGATGGGGCCACATTGACATAGCAAATGATGCATCAATAGGGCCATGTCGATGAGGCCTCATTGATGAGGCTATGTTGATGAGGCCATGTCGATGAGGCCTCATCAATAAGGCCATGTCAATGAGGCCCATTGACGCAGCCAACCATGATCCATCAATCTATTTAATCAAGTGGGATACTTGACAAAGTCTAATATATGGACATGTTAGATTGACTATCAAATGTGTGTTAATCATACATACACACCTTCTTGATGACTATTTTTTAAGTACTAACGCTTAGGCTATAGGACCTTTATGGAATCTCGATCCTTTCTTCCTCCTCATGACTTAAAGTTTTGGAACTTCAAAACACTTTCTCTTAATCTTCATTTGAACCTTTTCATCAACTTGAACTTGGATTCTTTATAGAAGATTGTGCAACCATCCATGTTATCATTCATGCAATAGGCTAACTGGTATGGCTCATAGGAAGAAACATTACTTAAACTTTTTTACTTATAGACATCTTTGTATCCCAGCTTGCTATAGGAATGATAATGATAATGATAATGATAGGAATGATAATGATAGGACATCAACATTAAAATTTCATAATTTTGCAAGGATATGTGAGTATTATTATTTGTGTGTATTCGAGGTTTAAGATGGACATAGTGGGTATTGTCTTTCATTGGCTAAGAACCTTGTAAGCACATTGTATGTTTCCATATTTAAACTTAGATTCTCTCCTAATTCATGTCTTTTCATGGGTATCATACATCTTGTAAACATAATATTATGATTTTCAATGATGATGGATTTCTATTGCATAATGATTTGGTTGTTAACTAGGTTGATATACATCTTTCTTGTAATTCTGGTATGTAAACTAATTCTCCAACTTCTTGATTCATTAGGTCAGTAATGACTTAGGTTTATTTCTTATGAGTAGTAAGGTACCCCTATGCCCGAGCATATGAATCATAAGCATTCACACATGATCCAATCAAATTCTATGGATGGAACTAGTTGTGGTATCTAGATTGTTAGGCTTTGATTGTAGTTCACTGTCTTCCCACTTAGACTAGTGGTAGCTTTGTTACATATGGTTTAGTCCAAAGTGAGGCATATGATGTTGTCTAATAATGATGATAAAGAGATAAATTAACTAAGCTAATGAATAGTGAAGAATAAGATCTAAACTAGCCTAGGTAGCGTAACACAAGTACCTATCCCACTTTTCTGAACACATATAGCGTTGTTGGGCTACTAAATGTTAAGCATTGCTAGGTTACCAAGCACTATATGTATGCTCAAAGTGGTCATGCTTGTGTTCATCAACAACTACATAAAAGTAAAGTGCACTAAAGAAAACATTAATGTATTCTCAGTGCTACAAGGATTATCAAAAGAGTTCATTTTTATCCCTATCACATTACTATGCTTAGGTACATCAGTGTTCAAACAAAGATCTGTACATACTCAAAATCTTGTTGTAGGCACTTAGAAAATATTCTAACTCTAGAGGAAACAAACTACACGAGCTTCACAAACTATGATAAAAACTAATAAGAAACTAATGCCAAATCATGAACTTAGGCGCTATATTTATAGGCTGGCATATATTCTGTGACATCATATATTCGACATCGCATTTAGTTTCTAACATCAAATTCTCAATGTCGAGACTCCAACATTGGATACCTAACATCAGAGTAGATGAAAAATGTGATTCATCATACCCCCACAACTAAATGAAAATTCATCCTCAAGTGAAGAAGAGGAGGAACAAGTTCCTTACAAAATATTGTGAAGGTATGGAATTATTGATTGACATATAAACTAAATCAAATGGAACAGATAGACTTTGAGTGCCCAAGTGTATGGAGTTACAATCTTTACAAAATTGGGTGTTGATGATAAGGGAAGTAAAAACCATGGATAAATTGACATCCAACACCTCTTGGTAGCTGAAGAGTAAGAGAGAAGATCCCATGATCATGAACAATCCTCATTATGTGGTACTACTTTATCATCCTTGGTGAAGATAGTCCCACTTCTAGTTCATGCTCCCATTGCAATCATAACAAAATAACAAATTAGTATGCCATATGTAATATAGAGCTAGTAAGTACCTTATCTTGTTGATGGTTACACTCAACTAGGTTATGATTGTGGTAAATTGATTCCTTTAGTGGTGTTAATGAGAAGGATGACAAATAGAGTAAAATAGATAAGTGATCCATTAAATTTGAAAAAGTTTTACACAAGGAAATATTTGAAGAGCGTGTAAGAATTCACAACAATAAAAAGGAAGGTTCACTAAAAACTATTGTGAAGATGTGCCCAATTGGATGCCATTGATGAGGTAAACAAAAGAATTTGATTGTAAGAGTGTCTAAGGGTAAAGAACATAACTAATCCAAACAAAATATATGCAAGTGAGTCCTCCCCAAAGTAGTCATAGGCCTTTCATGCCCTTGCATAACTTCAAACCAAAGAGTCCGTGGGCCCCATGGATGATTAATAGTTACCAAAGGTTAAGTACAAAAACCCAAAAGAAACTACCTAAGAATTTTGACACATCAAAATAGGACATCAAACAAGAACATGAAACCAGTAGTGAGGTGAGACATGGAAAGCATAGATGGATGAGAGAGAGTGGAATAGAGTTCTCGATTAAGGTCACATGAAGTCCCTTGTGAATTTTATGGTTAAATGACTTGATAGGATCCATCATTAGTCCAAACCAAAACCAACCACATTCAATGACTTCACATCATCATTCTAAGACCAATCCATTCTCCTAAGACACAAGAGTGCCTCCACAGAACAACCACCATTCCTTATTAAAGAAGAAAAGAGAAGTAGGAAGTGAGAAAAGGCCTTAGTTAGAGGGGACCTTCAGGGATGGATAACATATCTTTCTAGTCCCATAACCAATGCATGTAGCCCATTTATTTTGTCTAATGGGTGTGCTTTGAATTCTCATCTTCTTTTTCTTTTACATTCTTTCTTTTTTTTCCTTGAAATGGGAACCACACCATGCAAGAACACATGGATTTATTTTGTCTAAGGGATGTGCTTTGAATTTCCATTGTGTTCTTTTTTTCTTTTTTTCTTTTTTGATGAGAACCACACCATGCAAAGACTTACTCAACTTCCTTTTATTGGTCAACACTGAATGGTAAGAAATCCATGAAAACATACATGCACCTAGGTAAATAGAAAAGCACAAAAAATATTGAGTTCAAACCTTTTAATCCTTTCCAATTCTACAAACTACCAAAGTCATAAATTCATTAAATTTTCATTAATGAAAAAGGAACTTCACATTTCCAGAACAAGGAAAACCATAGAATTTGTGCATGGGTGGATGTTGTGGGCTCACAGTCTATTGCATGAAAAAGAACCATTTTCTAATCGTTAGTAACAAAATTCAAAGCTAGAATCTAGACACCAACAATCAAATAACAAAATAGTACATACCACCATCAAGCAATGCATTACCACTATACTTGGCACTTAATAACAAAAAGTTAGAAAATCACACAAAAATAAAATAAAATATAAATAAAAGTGTAAAATTTTTTAAAAATAGAAAATGTACTAACAATGGTATAAAACAAAAATTAGAAAAGATTAATAACATGAAAATAAGAAGATGTAAAATAAAGAATGTGTAAAATAAGAAGATGTAAAATAAAAAGGTGAAAAACACTTAAGAATCCTAAAGCTTAGAATGGGGTTAACCCCAACAACCAAACATTTGGTTATGAAAAGGATTAATAAGTGGATAAATAGGATCCATGCATGTATGAAACATTGGTAACCATTCATGCCCTAGCCACTAGGTACCTATTGGTGGTGTGGTGGCTAGGTAGAAAAATTGTTGGTCATACACTTGATTGTTACATGTATGGTGGGTCAAGGTATGAGGTGTATTATCATTATGGATGTCTAGTCCATGATTGAACCCTTGATCATGATATGATATGCATGTATTTGTTTGTCTTCCCACACTATTAGATTCATTGTTTGGATTTGGGATTGGAGCAATGATGGATGATGGCCCTTGTGTATGATTAGAGGATGCTGGTTGTGACAAGGAAGGTGGTGCACCAAATTGGCATTATTCTGGCTCGAATGATATGGTGGGCCCATGCATGGTTTTCTTCAACTTACAACCTTTCCTCTAGAAGGGACGTTTCCTATGTTGTAGTTGAGATCCACTAGTGTTAGCATGGTTATGCACATTTGCACACAAGTGGCATTTGTTTGTTGATATTGGGGTGTTGAACCTTCTTGTGTCATTGGTGGTGGCCTGTAATGAGGTGGAGTAGGAGGATATTGAGGGTAGGATGGATCATAAGAGTCACAAGGTGGTGATCCCTCTAAGGATGTCACGGGTTGATAGTACTTAGGAGAGTGGTAGTGGCAATTTGAAGTAGAGGATGTAGAACTAGTTGGAGAAATAGGGTGTTGAACATAATATCCATGTGGTTTTGATAGATAGGGCTAATTTGGTGATGGCCTTCCCCATGAATATGGTTGTTTCCACTATGGTTGATGACCATGTTGAGGTTAGTAATAGGTTCCCCTAGGATGGTACGAGTGGTTGTGGGACTGTCTATAATTACCTTGTGGGAGAGGAAATCTCTTGGCCATGTGCTTTTGCACAAACATCGAGTTTAAGGCACCTAACCAATACTCTTATAGATGCAACAAGACCAAGAAATTCCCTTAGAATGGTCATATATGCAGATGCCACATCCATTATCTTCATCTATAGTTCAGTCTATGGCCTCACTTTCTTTAGCCATTTTTCCCGTTTACTAAAAAGTGTTCCTAGCTATTTCTTGGTTATGTTTTCTTGGTTGATTGTGATGACCTAGCTTATTTTACATGATCATCTCCTTGACTATTTCAACAAGAGTTGTAACATTTTCATATACCCTTTTGGAAATCCTATTAAACTTTGCTTTGAGTTCATCAATAGACTTATGTATCAACAAGGTTTGTTGCAGAATCACCTTATTGAGAGCAGTTTTGTTCTCTTGACCATAGATCTAGACCTTCTTCAATTGAAGTGTTGGGTCCCATTGATATTTCTTGACATTCTTCCACTTGCATATCTCTCCTTTATTTTCCACATGCTTGATTAGCTCTTTGATCTCATGGGCTTGGAGCTCATATAATTTCCCTAGGGCATACATCCCAAGGATCTCCCTTGTTTCATTATGAAGCCTATATATGATGTGGAAAGGTTTCCTTTCCTTGGAGAAACCATGGCCTAGGCATCTATTTAGTAAGTCATAATATCCATCTAAGGCCATGTCCAAGGGTTCATGATATTCTTGCTTCCACTCTTGGATCTATCTCCTTAGATTAACATCCTCGCATAGGTTTGGTACTTTCTGTTGAATAGCTCTAACATTGTTGACCACCGCTAGATTGAACTTGATCTCAATGATTGATACCATACTTTGGATCTATTTATTAGTGTTCTAGGAAAGAGTTTAATCTTTTTCCATCCATTTCAATGTTTTAGAAAGCACAGGCATCATGGAAGGCTTATGAATGATGTTGCAAATCTAAATTGTAGCCTCTTGCAAATTTAGGAATATTAGTCATGTCAAGCTTAGGTAGGCAACTCTTTTTACAATGCCTATGAGATATCTTAATGGCCTCTATGATCTACATTAGGCACTTAGTGGCCAACAAGGGTTCATCATCATCAAACAGGTTGTGAGGAAAATTTCTATTTCTATTCATTTGATTGTGATGATGTTGCCTATGTTCATGGTGATGTTTTGACTTTTCCCATGGGTTTGATTTTGGTTTTTAGTTTGACCCTTTAGTGGAGCCTTATATCCACATGTACATTCATCTTCATCAAAACTAGATGTTGAAGGGGAAGAGGAAGATGAGGAATTGAAAGGTTTGCCATGGCTACTATGATGTTCTTCAAGGTCCTTTGATTTATCGTTTCTAGGTTTTGAGGAGGTCTTAGGCCTTGAGGCCTCCCTTAGTTTAGGACTTACATCATCTCCTCCAAGATTTTCTACCTTATGAGTGTAGTCTTTGAGTATTGTTAGGGTGGTCATGATCATAAGAAACCCCTACATACGGTTGGTCACTCCAACTTTCTCTTCATCATATATCTCATTACTTCTCCAATGAATGTGTTCATTATATTGTGCATTGTCACTTCCATGTGAGAGAGAAATTGTTGTTGATTTATGGTGTGTGTGAGTTAATATTTTGTAAAATATGTATCATTAATATATTTACAATGATCATATATAATATAACTAATCTAGATAACTAGCACCATCCTCGGCAACAATGCCAATGATGAGTGGCAAGGTACCCCCTACACCCAACCATACAAATCACAAGTGTTCACACATGATCCAGTCAAATTATATGGATGGAACTAGTTGTGGTATCTAGATTTTTAGGCTTTTATCATAGTTCACTATCTTCCCACTTGGACTAGTGGTAGCTTTGTCATGTATGGTTTAGTCTTCAGTGAGGCATATGATGTTGTCTAATTCTATCTTGCTCCTAATGACAATAAAGAGATAAATTAACTAAGCTAATGAATAGTGAAAAATAAGATCTAAACTAACCTAGATAGCCTAACACAAGTACCCATCCCACTTTCCTAAACACATATAGTGCTATTAGGCTACCAAACATTAAGCATTGCTAGGTTACCAAGCACTATATGTATGCTTGAAGTGGTCATGCTTGTGTTCATTAACAACTAGAAATTAATTGCTTAATTTAAATGCATAAAAGTAAAGTGCATTAAAGGAAATATTAATCTATTCTTAGTTCTGAAAGGATTATCAAAAGAGTTTTTTTTATTCCTATCACACTGTTGCACTCAGGTACATTAGTGTTCGAACAAAGATCCGTACAGACTTAGACTCCTACTACAGACACTCAGAAAATATTCTAACTCTAACAAAAACTAACCATGACAAAAACTAATGAAAAACTAATGCCAAATCATGAGCCTAGGTACTATATTTATAGGTTGGCATATATCTGATGACATCGAATATCCGACATCACATCTAGGCTCCAACATCGAATACCCAACATTGGAGTAGATGAAAAATGTGATTGATCAACTTAAAATGATCTTTCTGCCTCCCTTTGGACATTGACTCCGATAGTGTTACTAATAACCAAATAGAGGTTAGTGGCTTATTTTTATCTATATGCATATGATAAGCACCTAATCTTCAAATCCAAGATGATCACAAAGGGTTATATTTGTTAGTCCCAATAATCAAATTATTAGGCATGGCTAGTTAGTCTAGGTTACACCCTTACTAAGACATGTTTTAAGATATCACCTAATTATTAGCTATCTAGATGGTCAATCCAACATCATCATTGAATTTTAGAAGGTTGAAGGATGTTATAAATAACTATTATATGTTAAAAGTGGACATTGAATCCTCAAGTTATGCAAAATTAAGTATACAAGGTTCTTAAGGCATGGTTTAAGTACATGGATTAAAAAGTAATTTTTTGAATTTCTTAAGGTAGATTTGAAATATTCTAGAAATAACTCTTTGTTTACCAAAAGAGGCTTCTCAGATCAAAAGTTATGGGCTTCTAAATTTTGGACTTTGGGCATGAATTTCAAGACTTCCTCACTTCTTAATAGCTTCTGATGAATCACCGTTGTGTCAATCATGACATCAGGTACATGATGTTGGGTCCTTAACATTGCATACATGATGTTAGGGCCTAGATCTGACATTAGATATTCAACATTAGGGTATATTTCCCAAGTCTATAAATCCTATGGCTAGGCTCCCATTTTGAGTCAGTTTGGAATAGATTTAGTTTTGGTTTTCAAGAGAGGTAGTAAAGCTCTTATAGTTTGTTTCCTTTAGAGTTATAATATTTTCTAAGTGCCCACAGAAGGAGTCTAAAGTGTGTATGGTTCTTTGTTCAAGCACTGATGTACCTAAGTGCAGCAATGTGATAGGAATAAAATGAACTCTTTTGACAATCCTTGTAGCACTGAGAATAGCTCAATATTTTCTTTAATGAATTCTACTTTCTTGTTCTTTACTTTAATGCATTTGATTAAGCAATTTATTTCCAACAATTAATGAACATGAGCATGACCACTTTGATCATTCATATAGTACTTGGTAACCCAAAAACACTTAATGTTTGGTAGCCCAGTAGTGCTATATGTGTTCAGGATGTGTTCAGGAAAGTGGAATGGTTACTTGTGTTAGGCTAGCTAGGCAATAGACATTAGTTTCAATCTACTCTACCTATAATTCTTATTGTAGGAAATTACATCCATAAAACATAAAACGATAAAAATTCATATACCTCAGTTACACTTAAACCATACCCTTGAGCCTCACAAGTGTAGTTGGGAAGATAACAAACATTCTCAACACTATTTCACTTCCTAGAGGAACTAGTGTATGAGATAACTATAGGTCCATGGAATTCAACTAGATTGCACATAACACCTTAGTGATTCATATGGTTGGGTGTAGGGGTACCTCGCCATTCATCATTGGTGCTATTGCTAGGGACCTTTCTATTTTTTTGTGCACTATCTAGGATTTAGTGAAAGTATTTAAATCATTGGAATGAACCTAAAAGTCATATCTTGCATTATAATTACTACATAAAATTCTCAGAGCACACTATGATTTTTGTTTCATTAATCAATGATGTCTTCTTCTCACAGGAGTGCTTCTTCATCCAAGCCTAATAATGCTCATCCATAAAAGCCTTAATAGTACTAAATTACATATACTCATCATGATGAGTATGTGCCAAACTTCACCTTCATCTTACACCAAGATGAATAGCTACATTGGCATGACATGAAGGGCAACATTATGTTACCACCCAATCGTGCTGCCCTTGCAATGCTCTATCAAATGCTTACACGATGTAGTCTTTAAGACCATCATGGGGAATATATCATGGAAGATGTTTATGCTAGAGATTATCAACCCATCAAAGCACAATGCCTACAAGATCAGTAGCTAGAGCAATGCTATGAACTTTCAAAGGGAAAAGGACTTAACGATTTTTCATTCTTGTTGTACCAACAAGCTAGTGGGGACCTTCCACTCAATGATGCTCCTCTCTTTAACTTTGATGATGAAGGTCAAAACTAGAATCTACGCTCCACAGTTCATAATCCTGATATTGGTAATAAGGGATCCAACAACAAAGCATGATCCAAAGAGGCAAGTCAAGACAAGGATGCATGCAAGAAATACAATTATGATTGTGGTCACGATCATTGAAGAGGTAGTAGTAGGTACCATGATGGTGTTGGTTCTCCTTCTTCTTCCCCTTCATCATCTTCTTCTTCTTTTGGCTCCAACCTTGACCACAAAACACAAGATCATGATGGAGGTAATTGAAATGAACGTTATGACTGATGGGACCAAAATAACCAGAGGGACCATTAAGATAGGCAAGATCAAGGATGCAAATATTTAAGAGAACCACATCACCATGAATGAAAGGGTAGTAGAGGGCATCATAGGCACCATGATTAAGGCCTCAATGAGCCTCTATTTGGAACCCAAAGTATGCATAACATTGCAAAAGCAATCAAAATTCCAATAAGGCATGTAAAAGACAATTAGATAAAATGATTAGACATGAACAATATTCCTTGATTTGAAGGAGGATATAACTCTAGTACAAAGAATCATCTTCAAGACTTTCAAGATGAATTTGCCTTGCAAAACATAAAGAAAAAATGGTAGAAACTAAAGTTGTTTCCCAGGACACTCATCAAAGAAGTAGGGAACTAGTACCAGTCTATAGAGCCAAAATATATTAGATGATCAGGTAGCATGCTTGAGATGTTCAATGATAAATATCAAATGTACTCTTGGGTGTCAAAGCTAAGGAAGAAAATTCAAGGATGAGCACACAAACCCTTGGATACTACCATTGGTTGATACTATGCCTTAATGCACAAATGGCCTAGCCATGGTTTTTCTCAATTAGCTCAACTCCACCACATCGTAGATAGGCTTCGTAATGAAAAAAAGTGTCTATGCCTAAGGACGATTGTTAAAACTAACTACCCATCAAGTAAAAATGTTAATAGAGTAGGTCATCAAAGAGGATGACAAACTAAGAAAAAGGGAAAGTGCAAAGGAGTACAACCATGATCCTTCCATTCATAAGTAGGAGGTTCGATTCTATGACAGTGAGGATGAATCCATATTTAACAAAGGGGTGCATAAAAAAGCCTTACCATCTCAAAAATTCCAATCTAAACTTATGGCCAAGGTTGATTAGTTAAGAGACTCCATGGATAGCAAGTTTCAAGCTATCCTCAAAATTTCTGAAGAGTCCCAAGAATAAGGTAGTGATCATGAGTGCAAGAAGTGCAAAGAAGCTGAACATGCATATTACAAAAGTAAGGGCCAAATTGCTACAATAGAAGAGGTTGTGGACAATGAATCAAATGATGATCGTGGATGTGATGTTTGCTAGTATGAACATCCCAAGGAATGTTTCCCTGTTGTGTCACATCTTCAGGAGTCTGGGTGTATGCCTTACATCCACAACTTACACAAAGGCAAACATCCAGAATATTACCTTATCATCAAGGTAATCTCAAGAAGTTCTACCAATAATAATCATATTATCCAAAAGGAGCTTCACTACAACTGTATGAATAGTACCAAAAATCATAGCAACCACAATCATGGGTACTTGCACCATCAAGGTAACAATATCCTTACCGATAGCCTAATCCATAAGGTTATTGTGTTCAGCAACACATGTCTCCACGTGACTCTTCTAGTCATGTTTCTCAGTTACAACCTTGCTACCATTCTTCTTACTATTATGAAACTTCGTCTCTACATGAACGAAGGGATGCTACCCCCTATCCTTATCCTCCTTCTATTCCTACACATACTCCTCCTCTAGTTGCATAGCTACCACCTACTCCAACAATGCAAGGTGAACTGCCTACGCAACCGCAATAACGCAATGCTATGAGGGCTATTAATTTGCAACCTAATCATCAATCAGAAGGGTCAAATGCCCAATCAAAGAAAAGACATTTATTTCAACCCCGTAGTCCACCTATGCCCTCACCTACACCTGCAGTTGACAACCCTACTCCTAGCTCTTCCTCCATATCAAATTCCTTCAAGCCTTTTTCAAATCAAACTCTACCAAGGATCCACACTGTAATGCTTACTCACACTGTGTCTAATTGGATCTGTGTAGGAAACCTTCCCAGGAAATTAGCTAATCATGGAAGTCCTCTAATTTATTTGCATAGTGCTAGGAATGAACCATGCAAGGCTCTTCTGGATTCAGGTTTTAGTGTTAATTTGATTTCTCATGAGATGTACACTACCTGGAACATGCCTCCTCTTAAGAAGAGCAACATCAAATTAGAATTGGTAGACTAGTCCATCACTATTCCATTAGGACTAGTAAAATACATTGTGACCACTATATGTGGGTGGTCTTATCCTACCAACTTCTTAGTAATCAAAGTGGAGAATTGTAAATGGGATTTCCCAATCATCATGGGAAGAGCACGACTGAGCATCATAGATGCAAGAATGGACATTAGATATCTTTCCCTAGAAATCTCTAAAGAAAATGCACTTGGAAAGATCGAGAAGAAAAGAGTTTCATGCATCACGTACAGCAATAGTGGGTGTAATTGTGTGTAGAAACTTTCGGCCATCAAATAAGCATCCATCTCTGCATGCAAGTAGTGTGCACCAAAAGTAGAAATTCAAATGTATCTATATGCAGTAGTCACAAAACAAGAGGAAACCTAGTGGCTAACCACTAATTCAGAAAGTAGCATACTGTGCATGGAACTAGCTAAGAGCTTGACATGTGAATATGTCACAAGCACGGATAAACTAAAGCAAGTTTATCACCAACTCTCTGATGATACAAATGATTATACCTATTGGGAAGAGTTGAAAATTCATAAGAACTTCAAGTAATAGCCCCTTGAACTATAAATGCTACCAGCTAGAATGAAATATGCATTTTTGAAAAATAATAAGTCGGTTATAATCAATGAAAGACTTACTCTACAATAGAAAGAGGTGTTTTTGAATGTAGTTGAAAGATGGTTAGCATCTTTTTCTTGGTTATATCCTAAACTTACAAGGATTGATCCTAGGGTATGCCAGCATCACATTTACATCGACCCAGCCATGAAGCCAAAATGATAGCCATAGAGGTGATTGAACCCCAAATTGAAGCAAATCATCAAGGAGGAAATTGAGCAACTACTCAAGGTAGGGTTCATCTATCCCATTTCAGATAGTGAGTGGGTTGGCCCACTTGTAATTTTGTCAAAGAAAGGTGGTAAGTGGTGGGTCTGCATCAATTTTAGGCTACTGAATATGGCAACATTCAAGGATCACTTTTCGTTGTCATTTTTTAACCAGGTGCTTGACACAATATCAGGGCATTGCTACTATAGCTTCATAGATGGTTATAGTGACTACAACCAAATTTAAATTACACCAAAGAACTAAGAAAATACAACATTCACAACTCCCTAGGGGACTTTTGCATATCGTAAGATGCCATGTGGTCTATGCAATGCCCCTACCACATTTCAACGCCTGGTCCTAAGCATCTTTCAATAGCATATTGGTAGTGGTGTTGAAGTCTTCATCGATGACTTCTCCACCTATGGAGCTACATTTGAGTAAGCCTTGGATCATCTTAAGCAAGTTCTAAAATGATATGTCAAAACTAACTTGTAACTTAATTGGCAGAAAAGTCACCTCATGGTCCAGGAGGGCATTGTATTAGGGCACAAAATATTAGAAATAAGAATTGAGCTGGACACTAAAAAAATAAGGGTCATCCAAGGAATAACCAGCCAGCTAAAAATAGTTAAGGATGTTTAGTCATTCCTTGGACACACTGGCTACTAGCCATGATTCATAGAGAATTTTTCTAATAATGTAAAACTATTGGTTAAACTAACAAAGAAAGATGCTCCTTTTGTCTGATCCTAGAATGTAAAAAAGTATTCTAGCAACTAAAAGAAAAGCTTGTGCAAACTCCAATTCTATAAGCACCTGACTAGTCTAGACCATTTCATATCATGAAAAATGCATCAGATTATGCTTTGGGAGTTGTGCTGATGTAGTTAGATGATAAGAAATGTCCATACTACATCCATTGTACTAGCTAAATCATTATAGGTACACAATTGAACTACACCACTATGAAAAAAGAATTGATGGTCGTGGTGTTTGCTCTAGAGAAGTTCAAGCATTATGTGCTTGGATACAAGATGTTTATGCACATAGGCCATAGTGCCATCCACATCTTAATGAACAAGCCAATGGTGAGCCCTCATGTCATATGATGGCTGTTGATCTTGCAGGAGTTCAATCTTATAATGATAGATCAAAAGGACACTGAGAGTGTGGTCATTGATCACTTATCTCGATTGCGATGGGATGACAAAGAGGATGAAATTCCATTATCCGATACATTTCCTAATGAACTCCTCTTTGATGGGGTGATAACTGAACAAGTGCCCAATGAGTCAAAATGGTATGATAATATTCTCACCTATCTTCTCACTCAGGGGATGCCACAAGGGTTGGACCACTAGAGGAAACAATAGTTTGTTCACCAAGTAAAGGACTTCATGGAGATTAACGAACACCTCTATAAGGTGTGTGCCAATGGCCTAGCTTGTTCATGTGTCCTTGATGTTAATCAACTATATGTGCTCTAAGATGCTCATGAAGGTCCTTGTGGAGGACACTATGCCAAGAGATGCATGACCATTAAAATCCTGATGGTAGGGTACTACTAACCAACACTCTTCAGGGATGCTCACCATTTCATTTGCTCTTGTAAATGATGCCAATGAGATGATGGAATGATTGCTTAAATGGAAGGACCTCAATAATGAATTCAACCTTTAAAATCATTCTACATTAAAGGCATTTATTTCATGCATCCCATCATGCCCATGTCAAATAAAAAGGAAAAGGCATACATCATAGTTGTTGTTGACTATTGTATGAAATGGGCAAAAGCAATAGCTATCATTGATTGTACATCTTCTATTGCTACTTGGTTTGTACAACAAAATGTTGTAACCAAGTTTGGTGTGCTACGTGCATTAATTTTTGACAATGGAACTCATTTTATAGGTACTACTTTTCAGAAGCTTATGCAACGTTTGGGAGTTGAACACAAACTCATAACATCTTACCATCCCCAAGCTAATGGTCAAGCTAAGGTTACAAATAGAGAAATCGCAAGAATACTAACATGAACTGTTAGCAAGTATAGGAAGGACTAGAGCACAAAGCTAAATGATGCTCTTTGGGCCTACCACTCAACTTGGAAACTTCCTATAGGCTACTCTCCCTATGAGCTTATGTATGTCAAA
Organism: Gnetum montanum; assembly: GCA_015680685.1. Classification (NCBI taxonomy): domain Eukaryota; kingdom Viridiplantae; phylum Streptophyta; class Gnetopsida; order Gnetales; family Gnetaceae; genus Gnetum; species Gnetum montanum. Next base: position 140,159 of record MNCI01002523.1, on the reverse strand, counting down.
CTACCAACACTTCCTATTCAATCTAAACTCTATACACTTTCAATGACTTGTGACCTTGACCTTGACTTAAGTCTAGCCCAAAAGAAAAGACTAATAAATCTCAACCTTCTAGATAAGAACCAATTAGTAGCCTTATCATTTAACAAGCTACACAAGGCTTATAACAAAAAACATCATGACCTAAAAATTAGAAAAGTTAAATTTTAACCAGGAGACAAGGTTCTCTATTAGAATCCCATACATGTACCTTAATAAAATAAGTTTCAAATGTTGTGTAAAGGACCTCATATCATTTATGGAACTTTTTTTTCAGGCACCATGATGATCTATAAACCTAATAGCCCAAACAAAAAATAGTTGATCAACATTCAACAAATTAAACCTTTCCATGAACATAAGCTAGCTAACACAACAACAACCTCATCAGATGGACAACCACACTCCATATTTTAGATCTCCTCCTTTTAACCTAGTCATGGGGGAGATGGCCAACCATGCTAACCATTCAAGTGGTCCCTTAATTTTTCAACTTTTTTTTTGTTTTACACATTTTCATTTTACAATTTTTTGTTTTACATGTTCTTTGCTTTACATCTTTTTTTTTATGTTATTAATCTTTTCTAATTTTTTGTTTTACACCATCATTAGTACATTTGATATTTCTTGAATAATTTACACTTTCTTCTATATTTTCTTTAATTTGGTATGATTTTCTAAATTTTTGTTAATAAGTGCTAGGTACATTAGTAATGTGGTACTTGATGGTGGTATGTACTATTTTTGTTATTTGATTATTGGTGTCTGGTTTCTAGCTTTAAATTTCATTACAAATAATTAGGACATAGTTTCTTTTTTATGTAATAGGTAGTGAGTCCACAACATCCACCCATCCACACACTCTATGGTTTTTTTTTTTTTTTTTGGAAATGTGTAATCACTTTTTCACTAATAAAACTTTAATAAATTTGTGACGTTGGTAGTTTCCAAAATTGAGAAGGATTTAAAGGTTTGAATAGGGTGTGGCTTCAAGGGGATTTGGTATTCTTTATACTTTTCTATTTTCTTGGGTGCATGTGTGTTTCCATGAACTTCTTACCATTCTACGCCAATCAATAAAGGAAGTTGAATAAGTCCTTACATGGTGTGGTTCTCATCAAGAAAAATAAGATGAGGATTTAAAGCACACCCCTTAGAAAAAATAAATGCATACGTCCTCACATGGTGTGGTTCTCATAAAAAAAAGAGATGAGGATTCAAAGCACACCCCTTGGACAAAATAAATGCATGTATCTTTGCATGGTGTGGTTTTCATTTTAAAAAAAAACAATTGAAATTCAAAGCACACCTTGTAGACAAAATAAATAGGCTACAAACTCTGGTTATATGACTCATCTTCTTTAACTAAGGCCCTTCTTCACTTCCTACTTCTTCTCTAATTTGAAATATTGGTTATTTTGTGGGAGCATTTTTGTGTCTTAAGGGATGGATTGGTCATATAATGTTAATGCGAAGTCACTAAAAGTGGTTGGTTTTGGTCTAGACTAAGGATGGATCCTATCAAGTCATTTAACAACAAATTCCACAAGGGACTTCATGTAACCATAATTAGAAACTCCATTCCTCTCTCTCTCTCTCTCTCTCTCTCTCTCTCTCTCATCCATCTATGCTTTCCATGTTCAACCTCACTGTCGATTTCATGTTTTGGTTCGATATCCTAGTTTGATGTGTTAAAATTCTTAGTTAGTTACTTCCAAGTTTTTGTACTTAACCTTATATAACCATTAATCATCCACGAATCCCACAGATGCTTTGGTTTGAAGTTATGCAAGGGCATAAAAAGCCTGTGCCTACTTTGGGGAGAACCCACTTGCATATCTTTTGGTTGGGTTAGTTAAGTTATTTACCCTTAGACATTTTTACAATCAAATTGTTTTTGTTTACCCCATCAATGACATCCAATTGTACACATCTTCATAAAAATTTTTAGTGAATTATTCTTTTCATTGTTGTGAATTCTTATATCCTCTTTAAATATTTCCTTGTATTGAACTCTTTCAAATTTAATGGACTGCTTATTTATTTTACCCTATTTGTTAGCCTTTCCACTAACACTATCAAAGAAATCAATCTACCACAATCACAGCTTAGCTAGGTGTAACCACTAATGAGGCAAGGCATTTAACAATTATGTGTTACACATTGCATACTAATTCATGCTTTTATTGTGAATGCAATGGGAAGCATGGACTGGAAGTGGGACTATCATCACCAAGGATGATACAGTAGTACCATACAATGAGGACCATTCATGATCGAAGGATATCTTCTCTCTCTCTCTCTCTCTCTCTCTCTCTCTTTCTCTCTCTCTTTCTCTCTCTCATTCTCCTACTACCAAGAGGTGTTGGATGTTAATATTCTCTAGGGTGTTCACTCCTCTTCTCATGAACAATCAATGTTGTAAAAATTGTAATTCCATACACTTGGGCACAAAGAGTCTGTATGTTTATTTCATTTGAGTCAATTTTTCATGTTAGTCAATAATCCCATACCTATCCAATATATTGTATTGTAAAGAACTTGTTCCTCCTCTTCTTCACTTTAGGATGAGTTTTCATTCAATTGTGGGGGTTTGATGAATCACTGTTGTGTTGCCCGTGATGTCAGGTACACAACATTGGGGTTAAGATTTCATGCACATGACGTCGAGGCTTGGATCTGATGTCAAATTTTTGACATTGGTGTATATTCCATAAGTTTATAAATACCACACCTAAGCTTCCATTTTGAGTTAATTTTGAATAAATTTAGTTTTAGCTTTTAAGCAAGGTGGCAAAGCTCTTATAGTTTATTTCCCTTAGAGTTAGAATATTTTCTAAGTGTCCACAGAAGGAGTCTAAAGTGTGTATGATTCTTTGTTCAAGCACTAATGTACTTGAGTGCAACAATGTGACAAGAATAAAATGGACTCTTTTGACAACCCTTGCAGCACTAAGAATAGCTTAATATTTTCTTTAATGCATTCTACTTTCTTGTTCTTTACTTTAATGCATTTGATTAAGCAATTTATTTCCAACAATTAATAAACATGAGCACAACCACTTCGAGCATTCATATAGTATTTGGTAACCCAACAACGCTTACCGTTTGGTAGTGCAGTAGTGCTATATGTATTTAGGAAAGTGGGGTGGTTACTTGTGTTAGGCTTGCTATGTGATAGGCATTAGTTTCAATCTACTCTACCCTTTATTCTTGTTGTAAGTGATTAAATCCATAAAACATAAAATGATAAAAATTCATATACCTCAATTACACTTAAACCACACCCTTGAGTCTCACAAGTATAGTTGGGAAGACAATGAATGTTCTCAATGCTGTTTTACTTCCTAGAGGAACTAATATATGAGATAACTATAGGTCCATAGAATTTGATTGGATCACACATAATGCCTTAGTGATTCATATGGTCAGTCATAGGGGTACCTTGCCAGTCATTAGCTTCCTAAGAGATCACCCATTCTAGTACTACTCTAGGACTTGTGATGAAGCATTTAGTTAGTGCGTCGATGGAGCCTCATTAATGCAGTTGTGTTGATAGGGTCACATCAACGCATCTCTCCAAGCGTTGACATGGCCTCATCAACACAGAGTCTATTTCTGTTATAAATATGCATGTGCCCACTACATTTATGGCATCTTATGTTCACGTTGTAGCAAAGCTCTTGCAATTTGTCTCTATGAAAGTTAGAGTATTTCCCAAGTGCTCACAGTAGGAGTTTGGAGAGTGTACGGCTCTTTATTCGAGTGCTAATGTACCTAAGCCCATTGGCGTGACCAGCAATAAAGATGAGCTTTTTCAACATTCCTTGCAGCATTTGGATTAAACTACTTAAGCATAGAAATGTTTTAATATTTTAACATCTTAATAATTCTAAAAGCTTTTATTATTATCACTTTACAGTTATAGTCCTTGTTATAGTTTATGAGAACCATAAGCATGACCATCTTGAACATATATCTAACACTTGGCAACCTAGTGACGCCTAATGTCTGGTAATCCAGTAGTGGTTTGGACATGCTCAGGATGTACATGGAGGATGGGATTAGTTGTTTATGCTAGGGATAGTTAAGCGATAGAGTAGAGAAATCATAAAATTAGATAGTCTTTCATTTCCACACTAGAAGAATTAGACTTTAAAGATAAAAAGAAAACTTATAAAAATCAATGTCCTCAATCTCACTCAACCATTGATTAGATCATAAGTGAGGTTGGAAAGATAACAACTACTCTAACTGAGGTTTTTCTGGCTAGAATCTTATCTATGTAAGTGCTTGTAGTCTTTAAAATTCGACCAGGTTGCATGTGAACGCTCATGATTTGTATGGTTGTGTATAGGGGTACCTTGCTGCTTATCATTGGTGCTATTGTTGGGGACTATTAGTCTTCCATGTGCTCACTAGCCTTAGCACGATCATCACTTACCTCGTTGAAATAGACCTATTATGTTAAAATCTACTCATACTAAGTGACTTAGGTAAGAGTATAGTATACTAAGTTTTTTATTGTTTAATACTAATATCTCTTCTTCTCATAGGAAAAAAGAATCCAACCCACAATTGCCCTAGGAATGTTAGGTGATATATACTCATCTAGATGAATATGTACCCAACTTCACCTTCATCTTACATCAGGATGAGTATATGTGATGGCGGGACATGGAGGGCAACATTATATTGCCTCCTAATCTATTGGTTCTTGGAATGCTACTCCAAACTCTTACCAAATTGGGCATTCAGGATCCAGTTGAGGAGTACATGATGGAGGATCACGATTATTAGGATTATCATCCAAATGAGGCACATTGTAAGCAAGATCTGCAGCAAGCACAACACCATGAATGAGCAAAGGGCAAATGGTCCAAGAACCCTTTGTCTCTACACCCACATTAGAACATTTGATCTATCATACAGAGTAAAGGGTCAAGTGACCTAAAGTTCCAGGATGCTGAGGGATCTCTCGGAGGAGATCATGGCGAATGTGAAGATGGACGTGAAGATCAAGGTCATCATCATGGAAGAGGAGGTGATTGACATAGTGGTGGTGGTAGTCCTCTCCCCTCATCTCATTCCCCGCTTTCCACTTTAGCTTCATCAAGTTTTTAATCCAACCACAACAATCGTAGGAGGGATCATGATGGGGGTGATCATTAGGACCCACATGATTGAGGACATCGATGGGAATGTTATGATCGAGGGCATGAGTAGTCATGGAAGGATCACTTTCACAAAAGGAGAGGTAGCAGAGATTTTCATGGACCCCATGGCCATCCTCAAGACCATGACCTTGATGAACCACTTCTTGCCACTAGAAGCATGATCAACATAGTAGAGGCAGTTGACATACCTACTAGGCATTTGCAAGATAGCTGGATCAAGTGCCTCAATATGAACAACACTCCTAGGTTTGAAGGGGGATATAACTGTGATTTGTAGACTTACCTACAAGCATTTCATGATGTCTGTACCCTACAAAATATTGAAAATAAATGGCAGAAACTCAAGCTATTCCCCCAAACACTCATTAAGAAGGCAGAAAGTTGATACCAGTCTTTGGATCTAGAGTCGATTAGGCAATGGAATACGATGCTGGAGCTCGTCAATGAAAAATACCAAACTTACTCTAGGATGTCTAATCTGAGTCAATAAATCCAAATAGCCACAAGCCCTAAGATGCAACCATGAGTAGATATTACTCATTGTTGCATCGATGCCCTGGTCATGGCTACTCTTAGTGAGAGCAGCTTCACCATGTCATAGATGGGCTCTGTTTCAAAACAAGAAGGACCCCTGGCATTTATGCTCGAGGATGGCTATCCGAGTTAATGGCTCAGAAGCTTCAATGATTAATTAAGCAAGTAACCAAGGAAGAGGGGGAACTATGAAAATGGGAAAGTGCATAGGAATATAATTGAGACCCTTCCATCCAGAAGAGGAAGGTCTGATTCTATGAATATGAGGAGGAGTCATCTCTGGATGCAGTGGTGAATAGGAAGACTTTACCTATACAAAAGTTCACTTCTGAAATTTTGGCCAAGGTGGATAATATGTGGGATTCTTTGGATGAAAAATTCCAAAGTGTTCTAAAAATTGCTATAGAATCGAAAGAACAATGTAATGATCCAGATCAACGAAGAAGAAAAGAGACTGAACGTGCCTACCATAAAGGTAAGGGCAAGGTTGCTACAGTAGAATAGGTTGCAAACTTGGACACTGAGGAAAACAATGGATGTGACATATGCCAGTACGAACATCCTAAGGGATGTTGTCCCGTGGTGTCACATTTGCAAGAGTTAGGGGTGTACACTCTGAATCTTCACTTAGCAAAAAGGAAAACACCCTAGAGATTACATTATCCCCAAGGCAATTCTAGGTAGTTCCACCAACAATAAGGATATTATCCAAGTGGGGCTTCACCGAAATTGTATAAGCACTACCAGTAATGGTAGCATCCATAGTAATGGGGGATGCCATCCCCAAGGCAGTAGTACCCCTATTGGCAGCCGGATCCTTATGGGTACTATGTTCAGCAGCCAATCTCCTTGCAAGACTCTTCTAGTCACACAACCTTTGAAAATCATTACTACCCTCCAGAATACTTTCAAGCCAAATCTCTATCACCTAAGGGGGAAAGCCCACATCCACACTATCCTCCGCCACCTCCTTCTTCCATACCTATTCATTATTCCTTAACTTAGCTACCTCCTACTTTGCCCATGTAGGGAGAAATACCTCCATAGACACAACAACATAATGCCATGAGGGTCGTCAATTTACAACCGGCTCCCCAACTAAGCAGGTTAGAATCAAAACCACAAAAATGTTTCTTTTTCTAACTTAATAACCTAAACACACCCTCACACTCATCTGCGGCCAATGCCCCTACATTTCCAATTGCCACTGACACGTAATCCTTTGAGCAACTTTCAAACCAAACACCTTATAATGTGCAAATTATCATGTTAACACATGTTGTGATGGACTGGATTAAGGTGGATCATCTCTCTCAGAAATTGGCTAGTCTAGGAAGCCCCCTCATATACTTTCAGGTAGCAGGGAACTAGCCATGCAAAGCTCTTTTGGATTCAGGGTCAGGTGTCAACCTAATTTCACATGACATGTACAAGGCCTAGAACCTACCCCCATTGAAGAAAAGCAACATTCAGCTCAAGTTGGAAAACCAATCCATCACTATTCCCTTAGGATTGGTAGAAGATATTGTGACCATTGTTTGTGGGTGGTCCTACCTTGCTAATTTCCTGGTGATTCATGTCGATAACTACAAGGGGAACTTCCTGCTTATAATGGGAAGAGCATGGCTCAACACAATGGATGCACGTTTGGGACTCCAGGATCTCTCCCTTGAAATCTCCAAGGAAAATATTTTTGGGAAGATCGAGAAGAAACATGTTCCATGCATCACATATAATGATTCTGGGTGAACTATGTGCAGCAACTCTAGTCCATTGAGTAGACATCCATTCAAACATGTAGTCGGTGTGCTGTTGAATCACAAATTCAACAATGCCTGTACGCGATAGCCACTAATCAAGAAGGCACCCAGTGGCTAACCAATGATTCTGATAGTGGCACCCTATGCATGGAACCCTCTAAGGGCCTTGTATGTACCTATATGGGGAGCATATATTAACTAGAATATGTCCATCAATAACTTTCCACTACTAATGATGCTACCGATTGGGGAAAGCTACAAATTCCTAAAAGCTTTAAACAGGAGCCCCTAGAACTAAAGTCCTTACTGATCAATCTAGAATATGCATTCTTGCAAAATGATAAGCTGGTAATAATCAATGTCACTCTTGCTCCTAAGCAAAATAAGAAGTTGCTAAGGATGGTGAACAAGTGGTTAACTACCTTCGCATGGTCATATCCTAAGTTAATAGGGATTGATCCTAGGGTATGCCAACATCGAATCTATATTGAACCTTCCATGAAACCATGATGATAACCACAAAGAAAATTGAATCCCAAACTTAAACATATTGTTAAAGATGAAATTGAGAAATTTCTGAAGGGAAGATTCATCTACCCCATTGCGGATAGCAAGTGGATCATCCCACTCATTATTGTGCCAAAAAGGGTGGTAAATGGAGGGTCTATATCGATTTTTGATTACTAAACATGGCAACCTTTAAGGATCATTTTCCACTCCCATTTGTGGACCAGCTATTGGACACCATTTCGGGGCATTGTTACTATAGCTTCCTGGATGGTTACAGTGGCTATAACCAAATCCAGATTGCACCAAAGGACTAGGCCAAGACAACATTTATGAGCCCCTGTGGGACTTTCGCATATAGGAACATGCCCTTTGGCCTATGTAATGAGCCTACAACCTTCCAACGCCTTATCCTCAACATCTTCCAACAGCAAATTGGCAATGGTATAGAAGTTTTTATGGATGACTTATCCACCTATGGGGCAACATTCAAGTAAGCCTTAGACCACCTTGAGCAAGTTTTAAAGTAATGTGTAGAAACTAACTTACGACTCAACTGGTAAAAGAGCCACCTAATGGTCCAAGAAGGCATTATTTTGGGGCATCAAATTTCACAAGCAGGGATTGGGTTAGATCCTAAGAAAATTAGGGTGATCCAAGGAATTACCAATCAGCCAAGAACTGTAAGGGATGTCTGGTCGTTCCTTGGACTCACTAGTTACTATCGGCGCTTTATTGAGAATTTTTCAAAGATCGCCAAGCCATTAGTGAAGCTGACCAAGAAAGATGCCCCATTTTTCTGGACTAGGGAATGTGAATCTACATTCCAAACACTAAAGAAAAAACTCATAGAGACTCCAATTCTACAAGCCCTCAATTAATCCAGACCATTTCACATCATGACAGATGCATCTAATTATGCGTTGGGGGTCGTGCCAACACAGTTGAATAACCAGAAGCACCCATATTATGTCCACTATGGAAGCCATAGTATTTTGGGTGCTCAGGTAAATTACACCATCATCAAAAAGGAGTTAATGGTAGTGGTGTTCACCTTGGACAAGTTCCATCGCTATGTGCTCAGATAAAAGGTGTTTGTGCATACGAATCACAGTGTCATTTGGTTTCTTATGAACAAACCAACAATGAGCACCTGTGTCATACAGTGGCTCATGATCCTTCAAGAATTTGATCTTACTATGGTAGACAAAAAGAGCACTGAGAATATGGTGGCCGATCACTTGTCTCAGTGACAATGGAATAACACAGAGGAGGAGAGCCCACTCTCTAACTAGTTTCCAAATGAACTCCTCTTTGCTGGAGTAGTCACAAAGGAGGCTCCCACATAAGTGAATTAGTTTAATGAAATCCTTACCTATCTTCTTATACAAGAACTACCAAAGGAGCTAAATTATCGGAAGAAACAACGGTTTCTTCATAGATCCAAGCACTTCATGGAAATTAATGGACACCTTTACAAGGTGTGTGTGGATGGCTTAGTTTGATGGTGCATTCCTGATGTAGATCAACTACATGTCCTCCAAGATGCTCATGAGGGCCCTTGTAGGGGCCATTATGTAAGAAGGTGCATGGACATTAAGATCCTACTCGCAGGATACTACTAGCCTACACTCTTTAAAGATGCTCAATGGTTCATTCGCTCCTATGATCAATGTCAAAGAGATGGTGGGATGATGACAAGAATGGAGGGACCTCAAAAGTGGATTCAACCACTCAAACCCTTCGACATTTGGGGCATCAACTTCATGGGCCCCATCACTCCCATGTCAAAAAGGAAGGCATACATCGTTGTTGCGATGGACTACTGCACCAAGTGGGTAAAGGTGGTAGCCATCACCAACTGTTTCTCAACCATAGCTACATAGTTTGTCCAACAGCAAATCATGAATAGGTTTGGGATGCCGCATGCACTCATTTTAGATAATGGCACTCACTTCATGGGTGCTACATTTCATAAACTCATGCAGCATTTGGGAGTAGAACATAAATTAACAACACCCTATCACCCCCAAGCCAATGGTCAAGCCGAAGTCATAAACTGGGAGATTACAAAAATCCTAACTAGGATAATTAGCAAATATAGGAGGGATTGGAGCACAAAACTTAACTACACCCTCTAGGCCTACCGCTCAACCTAGAAACTTCCTATAGGCTACTCCCCTTATGAGTTGGTGTACGGAAAACTACCAACACTCCCAATTCAGGCAGAACTCTAAACACTATCCACTGTAAGTGACTTAGGTCTTGACTTATCCCTAGCACAACATGAATGGCTCATCAACTTAAATGTGCTAGATGAGAATTGATTAGTAGCCCTATCATCAAATGAGGTGCATAAGGCATATAATAAACAATGTCATGGCCTTAGGATTCAGAAGGTAACATTTCAACATGGAGATAAGGTTCTCTATTGGAACCCCACACATGTGTCACAACGGACCAAGTTTAAAACACTGTGGGAGGGACCTTATGTTATTTCCAAGACCTTTCCATCCAGAGCCCTACTCATACACAAACCTAAAGACCCAAAAAAAACATAGTTGATCAACTTGTAGCAATTAAAACCCTTCCATGAACTACACCAAACCAGTGTTGCTACCATTTCGTCGAATGATCAACCACGTTCCATCTTTCGAATCTCCTCCTCCAAGCTTAGTCATGGGGGAGATCACTACCCATACTAAAATAATTGAACAGGCCTCTCAAGTCTTTTCTTTATTTTTTGTTTTACACATTTTTGTTTTACACCATCATTCATATGTTTGACTTTTCTTAGCTACTCTTTCTCTTATATATATATATATATATATATTTCACCTTTAGCCATTATGTTCTATTTTATGTTAGTTATTTTCCTCTGTCTATTTTTGCTAATAAAGCAGTCTTATTGCCATAGGATGTGATGATGAGATGGTTGTGCCCAACGAGGGCATGCTTGTTATGGTTTCCTACTATATCTAGTTCTCACCTTAGCATTTTGGTTTCAGGAAATTAAGTTATACTTTCATTTCATTTAACAGGTAGTGAGTCCACATCATCCACACACTCTATGGTTTTCCCTATTTTGGAAACATGCAATCCCTCTTTCATTCAAAAAACTTTAAATAATTTGTGGCTTACGTAGTTTCCCGACTTTGGAAGGATCCAACGGGTTGAACAAGGTGTGATTTCAAGGGAATGTAGCATTCTTTGTGCTTTTCTATTCCCTTATATGTGAATGTGTTCTCATGGACTTCTTACCATTCCATATCCCTTCATAACAAGAAGCTACATAGCAATCCATCCTTTCATGGTGTAGTCCTCATCCTTAAAAAAAACAAACAAACAATGAGGATTCAAAGCACACCCCTTGGACAAAATCAAATCGATGTGCAAACACTTGGATCTTTGCATGGTGTGGTTCCCAGTCAAAAAGAAAAAAAACAAACAAACAAATAAAAAAAGAAAAAAAAACATGGGAATTCAAAGCACACCCCTTAGACCAACCCTAACAGTCTACAAGCACTAGTTATGGGACTTGTCTTGTTCCCTCTAACTCAAGACCTTTTTCACTTCCTATATCTCACCGATTTTGGAATTGTAGTTGTTTTGTGATAGCACTCTCATGTTTCAAGGGATGGACTAGTCTTAGAATGTTGATGCAAAGTCACTGAATGTAGTTGGTTTTTGTCTGGATTAAGGATGGGTCCTACTGGGTCACTTAATCATGAACTTCATAAGGGATTTCATGTGACCATGATTAGGAATTCCATTTCACATGTTCCATACCCTTTCTCAATTGCTCTCTGTTATTCACCTCACTACCAGTTTTATGTTTTGGTCATTTTTCTTGATTTTCTAGAACTTATAAATCCTTTAGTTGGTTCTTGTGGGTGTGAGTATTAACTTTTGATGGCCATTAATTAACTATGGGGCCCACGGACTCCTATGTTGATGATGTGCAAGGGCACACAAGGCTGAAGCCTACTATGGGGAGGACTCACTTGCACATCCTTTGGTCTCGGTTCTTAATCTCCTACCCCTTTGATATAGTTGATCAACCGTTTTCATGTTACCCATCATGCAGCTCTTCATCCACCAAGTCCCCTATTATGACATGGACGTCCCTTCCTTGTTGTTCCATGATGTTCTCGGGTCTCTTAGCTTTTGCATGACTTCAGTTTCATGCCAAAACTCATAGATTTGGGCCTTTAATTCATCAGTCAATGGTGGTCAATGTAGCTGAATAGCTGTGTTGACGCAACCCAGTATATGCATCTCCTTGCATTAATGCAACCCCGTTTACACGGCTCCATCGACGCAGTGCCTAAACCCCTATATATATATGTATTGTGCTTTAGAATGTTTTCCATTTGCTAATAATGCTAGGGGAGTTTTCAAGTTTTCTATGTCCAATCTCCTTCCCAAGCACATTATCATTGTATCACTTATCCACATCTACCTATTCCTTCACTCTTTTGCTATCAACGATATGCTTTATGTCATGGGGGCCTATGATTCGATATATTGGGACATGATGGCTAATCAAAGCTTAATGCATCCAATGGCTAATTAAAGCTTAACACACCCTAACACCTAGGGTTAATCAAAACTTAATGCACCCTAGGGACATGACAACTAATCAAAGCTTAATGCATCCAAACACCTAGGGTTAATCAAAACACCACCTTAGATCAAAAAAAAATGTACGTGTCACTATCATAGCCAAGCCATCATAAGAAGGTATCTTATTGCCATTTTGGGGCAACACACACACATTTTAATTCGTGGTTATGTTGTGATTGTAGATGGCACCAAAACCAAGACGTCTGAGGTAGGAAGGACCATCACAACCTTGGGAGAAGGGACCTAGAACCAGACAAGGGTAGGGCACGTAACCTCAGGAGCACATAGAGGGCTCACATGCAACTGGCCCTCTTCATGAGGAATCCAACATGGAATCTATTTGTCAAATTCCTGAAGAAGAGGTTCCCATAGAAAAATCGCATGGGGACAAGACTCCAACAAGAGTGCCAAGGCTTGAGGTCACCTTGACCAGGGCCTGCCTTGATGCTATCAAGCCAAAAGAGCTGCAATGAATGGTACCTCAAGAGTTAAACTTTGGGTTGTTCCTAGAAAGTGCACAAGAGGAAGTCAAAACTCAGCTACAGAATTCTCCCATGTGGCTAATCATCATGTCTAGTGGTGAGTGGTAATTGGGGCAAACCTATCTCTTCTGGACAAATCAGCAGTCAAGGTCATGAGTAAGAATCAAAGATATCTATGTATCTTACTCTACAAAGGCAATCGTGCAAGCCCTTAGGCTACCTGAGACCAGGGCTGATGTGGCAGAAATTTCCAAACAAGCAAACCCTGAGGTAAAAGTGGAGTGGACCAAGTAATGTTATGGGGTGGATTGTAAAGAGTTTAACACATTGACCACCACAGAATGAGTTTACTCCAAAATTTCATCTTACCACTTAAATCCAATGGTAAGACCCAGCAAAATCACTATCTTCTATGCTTGTGCATGTGTTGCCTTAAGCGGGAAATTTTCCATCAACCTTCCATAGTTACTCTTCCTAGAAATTGAGAAACAGTTCATGGAAAATGAACATGGAAGGTGAGCTTTACCCTTTCCTTGCCTGATCAGAAAACTATGCAAACAAGTAGGGATAACTCAATATGCCAATGACACACTCGATCATGCTCCAATTGCCTCATGGCATGAGATGATGAAAGATAAAAAACCCACCACAACAAGAATGGAGGAAGAAAAGCCACCACCTTTACCATCCACACAAGCAATAGGGTCAGACTCACACACAATTACAGAGCACATACATGAGATCTGAAAGTCACTTCTGTGCCAACAAGAGTAACATGTGGGAACTAGCGGTGGTGGAGACCCTTCGGTGTACCATCCTGCCATGAGCCATCTAGAGTGAGTGGCTCGATCTATGAGCCTGCTAGAGAGGGTAGGGACAATGCTTTCAACTATGCAAACACAAGTGGCTGCAAGAATAGACCCTAGCACCTAAGAAGTAACAATGTCATTGACCCAACAATTCTTTCCAAAAATTTCAGGGAATGCTACTACTTGCTCGGTGCATTTGGAGGAGGGTGAATAGGCAACTGTCTTGGTAATGCAACACCAAGGATAGGAAGTCATGGCAGACGTGTTCACTAATACAATCGCCATGGCTCTCAATGCACCTATGATGAGACGCGCTATGCACAAGCCACGATATCACATCCCCTGCGATATCGCGTCGTCCCCTGCAATATCGCGTATGCGATATCGCGGTCCGTTGCCAAATCTATAAATAAGAGGTGGAACTCCCCTCATTGGGAATCATAGGCTAGAAGTAGCAAAGATCTGGTAGATTGATCACCCCAGAGATAGAATATTTTCCATGTGCCCGCAGTAAGAGTCCCCCAAGTGAATAGTTCTTTATTCGATAAGCTTTGTACCTGAACGCAAGTTATGTACGGCAATAAAGACGAGCTTTGTGGATAAACCTTGTAGTACATGGATAGGTTTATTTAATGTTATTTATTGCTTTCCTAGTAACGCGGCATGAGTACGACTTGGTTACGAGCATTGACGAATGTGTACGACTAGCCAAGGAATCGGCTACTCATCACGATTAGATTCTCTCACCCTTACCTCCTAGAACATGGGACAAGTACGACTTGATTACGAGCATCTACGGATGTGTACGGCTAGTTAAGGAATTGGCTGCTTGTCACACTTAGGATAGTTAGGTGCCTCAGTACGACCGCTTCGAGCACGTGCGTTACGTGTGGTAATCCCAGTAACGATTAGCGTTTGGTAGCCACAGTTGCACAGTTCAGGGTGTGTACGGCAAGTGGGAATGGATGTTGATGCTAGGACTTAGCACTGTACTTAGAATTAGTTTTAGTCTCTCAACCCTTCACCCCTTGGCATAGGAGATAAATTAGAAAATACCAAAAGAATCATATACCTCAGACTTACTTAACCATACACCGTGACAACAACAAGTCTGGGAAGACAATGATTAATTAACCCCAAGTGTTCCTTGTGGCGTTTAGGCATTTAGTCTGCGGAGTTCGACCGGATCGCACATGCTACACTCATTTCGTATGGTTGAATGTAGGGGTACCTCGCCACTCATCAACCTGCAATGCCTGTACCAAATGTACATGGGCTTAGAGATGTGCAAACATCTGCAGGTACTCAAAGTGGCAGACTCAATGTAGCACAACATGAAGAATTGTTGGACCAACTAGTGGGAACCAGGTAATCGGTTCTAGATTTCTTTGACCTTCTAGACAACATCATTGCAATCCAGTTCAAGCTACTCTCAGCAAAGGGCAAATGCCTCATCCTAAAGGGGCAACTAGAAGCAGCTCAAGTGGACAATCAACACTTAGCTACAGAGGTTGCCCAACTAAGGGCCCAACTTGTCGATCCAGCGATAAGCACCTATGAAGTCATCATAGATGAAGCTTGTCAATAGCTTCAAATCAAACTTGAACAGGTTGAGTACAAGTGAGAGTCGACGATCTTTGACAAGTCCTTAGTGGAAGCATGTTCTTATCATCTAAATAAGGACTTCATAGAGGTTAACCAGGAAAATGTTGGGTTGATTGATGAAGTTCATCACCTGCACAATGTTGGTCTCAAAAATCAAAAAATGAAGGATTTTATCCACCAACAGCAGGAGGAGCTAGCTAGGATGAATACCAATGTAAGGAGATTGGCTATTGAGAATTGCAATCTATCAATGGAGGAAGTCTAAGCCTTGTAACAAAAGATAGCCATTGAGATTGCTGCTTGGAAAAATGAGGCCCTCAAGTTTGAATGAGTTAAAAATCACTACAGGGACCAAGTGGGATTGCAAAAAGAGGTTAACAAAAAAGAAATCCAAGTTGCAAAGTCTAAGATGAATCAAGCCCTCCAATAGCTCAAGGTAGGAGGTGAGGTGTGGCAACCCATCTTTGATGGGTTAAACGCCTATAACCAAGCTAAGATTCATCTCAAGGAGCTGCAAATTGAAGAAATGATAGAATACATGGAACTAGCCAACCTTCATTACACAAACCTAGCCATGCTTATAGCTAGGAGGCCACGGTCAGACCTTGAGAAGCAAGTGGCCACTCGTACTCGTTATACGAGGGCGAGTTCAAGGTGCATAAGGAGACGAAGCAAAAGCTAGAAAAAACAAATGTAGAACTCAAAGTTCTTCACACCCGCTTTGAAGGACAATGCTCTATTGCAGAGAACCTAGCTGGATGACCACCAGCAGCTACAAGCATCAACCCAAGTGTTCGACATCAAATAAAAATAGTTTGTAGCCTGGTTCGTCAATTTAAAGGAGCTCTTCCCTGTGATTCCATGTCCTTGGAATGTTCCTGTTCCAACACACATTGGCAAAGCTGCTTGGATTTTGAACAACCCCAAAAGTAAGGAGGAAAAAATGAGGGCTCTATTGGAGGCTTTCCTATTTCCTCCAAAAGTTGCAATGGCCGCAGGATAGCCACAACCACCACCTCAGCCACCACATGCACCTAAAGCTAATGAGGGCCCATTAAAACCACCACCACTAAGAATTGTATGATCTTCTTTAGCAACTTCAACATCTCGACAAGGTTGTGCATCCATTTTTGTCAAGATGTTCCATTTTTTTATTCAAAAACACCACAATTTTGTAATTTCTTCCATACACTCGAGCACTTGGTGTATTGTTAGCATCAGTAGGTATCTTGGGATGTTTTGCTATGTGTGTCTCTAATTACCTCATACCTTCCAAATTGGAACAAACTCAAGGATGATCCGGGGTATCTTGGCATTGGCTTTGATCAAGATTTTACATTGGTTGAACAAGAAGAATTGGAAGATTAATTACTTGATCTATAGCTGTACCACCATTGTTACATCATTTTCTTGGGTTTTTCTTTAATGTGATTAATTGATTTGCTCATGATATTCAAATATATTATCCTATCATTACTATATTTCTTATGTGTTGATTCTCAATCTTAGCCTTCTTGTTTCTATTTTTCTTACCCTAGATCTGGAGCATACTGAGCATAGATCTGATTGGTATAACCATTCCTCCCTACACCATCTATCACATTGCATTTCTCACTTGCTCTACAGAGCATAGATTCTCTTCAAGGGGAGATTTACTTTGTAACCTTGAAGGATTCACACTTAGATGGCTAAGTGTTTGCCATATTGTTCTTACCTTGAGGGTTTGTGAATGTGTCCTACAGGAGCATCACAATTTCAACCTTATGAGGTTCTTAGATATCCTCTGGAATACCAAGCTTGAAGTCTTGTTTACCTTACAGGGAGTGTCTAGCATTTGGGAATCTATCATAGTGGTATCCTCATTCATAGCTTAATTTCAAAAAAAAAAAAACATTTGGTGGTGAGCTTTACCACACATATGAATGTGTGTTCTATTTTTGCAATTTATTTTATTTTTAGCAATTTTATTTATAATTTAATTATTATTGGAATTCACTCCCTCTNGGGGGGGTGTCGGACCCCAAAAAGAGAATTTTATTATTAGAAAACAAATTTTAGTACATAAGCTACTTCCAGACATATATAGAGTGAGGAAAGGAGGAAGAGAAACATGTTAAACTTAGCATTCCATAGGGAATGGAAATGCAGTCCAGAGGTCAACCATTCGCTGAAATGTGTGCATCTTTCTTGGATGTGGAATGTCGGAAGGCCGACTAGTGTAGAAAACTGTGGCTTAATTAGGAGACTTTCTTCTAAAGCGAGGCTTGATGATGGTGATTATTTGGATCTCCGATATGACTCCATGGCTGCAATAAGAGAAACAACCCCCTCTCTTTTATGATTCACACTTCCATCCTTTTAGTTAGTGGGAAGGCTGATTCCATTTGTATACCATGTTATGTAAACCCAATGGTAAGCAACATTACTAACATTTTTTCTTTTTTTTTTCTTTTTGGTTTTTGATTAAGTCGGTATTGCTTGTATCACCAAGAAAAATAAAAAACTCTACACAATTCCTTCTCAGTCCATGAGCTAACAAATTAACAAGGCTTCCAAATCATCACAAATTATGCTGTGGGAATATCCAATTAAAAAATAAAATAAAATAATCAAACCAACAAATTTCCTTAAAAAATGCAAGAGATTCATCAATAGAAAATTCAAACACTTAACCTTATAGCCACAACTTGTCACGAAGCTGTGATAGTCAAATCGTAAACCTAGTGAGCGGCGTCAGTAACGAATGGGCGATGACGACCGTTAGTAGGCGGCAGCTATGGGCACAAGCACAACAATCAGCAATAACAGCAAGGGCATGAGCACGAGTGCCCTGACAGCAATGAGTAATCAGCAATGAGCATGGCAAGGACATGAACAATGGCGCACGACAAGGATAATGAGAGCACTGGTACGCAAGGTAAATGCGCGGCAACGATGCCAAGGGCGAATGCACCATAGTGGCAAGAAAGGCAATTTCACGGGTACGAATGTAAAATGAATGTTACACTAATGCATGACTTGAACTTCTGTTTGTATTTTTTCGATTGAACATATACGACGTTTCCAAACGAAATGCCTCCATTGGGATAAAACGGTCGGCCAAGTGCTCAATAGTGGCATTTCATGACCGCCACAATTGGTCATTGAAGAAATTAGCAATAAAGGTGTTTTATTGCAATGCCATTATTGCCCATCCATAGAGCCCAACCTAATACTCTTATTCAATTCCAATTTCCATAATGGTTTATATGCCATGGTGTTTTTGAGAAACATCATACTTTCATGAATTAAAGCAATTATTGATATCAACTCTCCCATAACTCTCCCATACCAGCACAGGGCCATGGTTATCATGATAAAATTAGGCTATGGTTATTAAAATAGTGGGTGGTTATCATTAGTTATTTAAGGGCCCTTTCACCAATATAAAAGAGACCTCCCTCACGACAATTCAGATCCATCACAAATATCCCCTTTCCATCCTACTCTTACATTCTTCTCCTTTTGCATAAGAGAGGTTTCTTCTTATTCTCTCCTTGTGATGAAGAGAGAAGGTTGTTATCCCCATTTTTGATAATAAGATCATTCCACATTTGCCCGTGGTTTTTTTTCCCACTTTCGGGTTTTTCCACATAAAAGATTCATGTCCATTGCTCTTTATTTCAATCTCATTTCATATTTTGCTATCAAATCTATTAACAATGGTATCGAAGCCATGTTCATAGTTCGTGGAAGTGTTGCAAATTGTGCATACAAATTTTACAAAATGGCTGGCAAATACGAAATAGAGAAGTTCAATGAAAGCAGCTTCACATTGTGGAAAATGAAGATATAGGTAATTTTGCATAAAGATAATTGCCTAGAGGCTATTGGAGAAAGGCCGTGGGAGGTCACGGATGATGGCAAGTGGAATGAAATGGATAGTAATGCTATTGCCAATTTACACATGGCACTAGCAGATGGGGTTCTTTCAAGTATTGCAAAAAAGAAGACGACAAAGGAAATATGGAACACTCTGATGAAGTTGTACGAGGCTAAATCACTCCAAAATAAAATCTTCTTGAAGAGAAGACTTTACACTCTTCATATGGCAAAATCCTCATCGGTAACTGACCATATCAACCCTCGAAATACTTTATTTGCTCAACTCACATCGTTGGGCTATAAAGTAAATGCAGGTGAACATGCAAAAATTTTACTTCAAAGTCTACCTGATTCATATGATCAACTCATCATCAACTTGACCAACAATGTCCTTATGGATGATCTTGTCTTTAACGAGGTTGTAGTTGCGGTTCTTGAAGAAGAAAGTCGGTGCAAGAACAAGGAAGATAGGTAGCAAACAAGGTAGAGGCCTTAACAATGATGAGAGGGAGATCCATGGAACGTGATTATAATTGGAACCAAATTCATGGTAGATCCAGGTTAATAAGTAAAAAGAAAAAAATTACTTGCTACAACTATGGCAAGAGAGGACACTTGAAGAAGGAGTGTTGGAACAAGAAGAGTAATGAAAAGAATTCTCAAGGGAATGTGGCAAGTACCTCATATGATGGTTAAAACACCACTAATTTCAGCCTAGCACTTTGAATTGAAAATGACTCAAGCCCTTTCAAGCATTCGGAAGGAAAAATTTGGCTAAGGAATTAAGCTCACACCTAGCCTACCCAAGGCAATTTGCTCATCCTTAGCATGAACAACTCCAAAATCAAATCAAAAGTGGAAGATGATTGCCCAAAGTTCAAAAATTTCAATGTCCAGTGCCCAGCATCCAAAATTATCTAGATCACACACAGAAGACTTGGATCGCAAGGAAAAGAAAGTAGTAGGGAACACAAAATTTTGTTTCAAAGCATTCAACAACAAACTTCTATATTTTACTATTTTACGTCAAAACATGCCTGGATCTAGAGAGCACCACTAGCACTGTTTTAGAATGGTCCATTGATCAAAGGAAAAATGCTACATCAGTCCTTTGTATTAGTGTAATCACATCTGCAAACCAACCTGGTGGTGGGGAGAAGAGAACTCTTGACCCACAACATCAAGCTCGGTATGTGCAGCTTTGGAGTTTTGGGAATCCATCAAAAGCTCAACATCAAGAAGATGAGGAGGAGGAGGAAGCAGCATATGCAAATTCATGAAGTTGTATGGAGTCCAATCATTATGATTAGCATTGCGGCAGCCGTGCCTGATCCTCCATTGCACCGCACCCTTACCCATGTCACCAAAACCCTCATCACATTTCTCTTCACCTGCCATGCAGGCTTATTTCATCATCGCCACCTACGCCATTGTTGCCGTCATCGACATTCAAAAATCCATTGTAACTTTAGTCGCTCATGTTGCTCATGAAATCACTACCCCTTTCGGTGCACCACAGACACCATCGGCACCGAAAATGGATGCCTTTTTCTATGCATCACAGACACCGCCAAGGTTGAAAATCATTGCCTCCTTTGATGCTCCTTGCAAATCATCACCCATTCTGGCACTTCTACAGTAAACCCTTGTTACCAACAATGTGCTCGCCACTTACGCCACGCAAACCCTGATTAAGGATATGCATACCCTGGTTAGGGTTATGCAGGCCCAGGAAAGGGTCACCCATGCTACCTAAGCTATGCTAGCCCTTAACATCCTGTCCAGTGCCCAAGCATTCTTTGTTGTTGTGATGCGGATCATCGCTCTGTCCACCATCGTGCTTCTTCTGCATGCCTTGCTCGTCACTCCAGCATCCTACGGTCACTGTCGCTATCCCTGCCCCAGCAACTCCCCTTCCCCCGATGATGGAAAATATTTGCCATCAATCAATAGAGAATTCCACTTTTCCATTTCATCAACCGATAAGAAATTCCAATTTTCCATAAAAAAAACACACACACACAAAAATTTCAAGCTAGCCAAAGTTAATCCTTCTTGATTTACTTTGTAAATTTTTATTGCTTGAGGGCTTTTCTAAATTGTTTGTATTTTCATGGGCTTGAATGACCCACAAATTATGAGATACATTGAATCTGGTCAAAGAAGGCAAATATCCAGCACACATCCAACTCATGCACAACTATCCAGCATACATCCAACTTGTGCCAACTATCCATGGGACACATGTCACTAGATCTGTTTTCCTCTCATCTCCCAGCCATTGATTTCATTCTTGAATTTCATGCCTGAGCCCAGCCCAACCCTATAAATACCCTATCAATTTACATAAACTAGGAGGAAAAAATTGGAGAGATTGGCAATTCTAAGAGAGGACAGAACCTGCAATCCTTGGGTGCTCGGCACACCTAACTGTTGGCATCCAAGCACTTCTCATCTTCATCATCACATCATCTCATCATCACATTATATCATCTTGGGGCTAGGCGTTTGACTTGTCATCCACACGTGTGCAACTACGCTTTGGCCGGTGCACATTCTTGTTTAAACAATACAATACAGTTTCATTATTGCCTTCCATTTACATTGTTTAGTTCTGTTTAAGCTTTTTTTTTTACAAATATAGCTCTATTTATGCTTTATTTATAATTCAGTATGCTCTATTTACATTTCGTGTTGCTGTTCGCATTCCATTTACATCCGTTTACACTGTTTACGGTAACCCCAATGCTAGCCATAGCTTACACTCAAGGAAGTCCTTGGTTGATTTGCGTGCAGACCATCCAAGGCACTTTTCCTTCGTTTACTTTTCCAGCTTGCCCTCGGGTGAAAGCAGGGTCAACTGTGGCTGCTCGACAATCTCTCAGTGTCTGTTTCCCTTCTAGCCTTACACCAACAATTTAGGTCAGTACAGTTTTTGGCGCTAGAATGAGGGCCTACTTGCTTGTTGTTATTGGTTAAAACGTCACTACCTGTCAAAACTCATCCATCTTGCCCATTTGAGTCTCCTTGTCCCTATTGATCACATTGAGCTCGTCCTTGTTAGTCATGCTAAGCTTGTACCGTGCCACGTTACAACTTCTTTCCATCCAACTCCATTCGTCTACCCCAGTCCACTCACGTTTATCATGGAATCCTCCCATGTCAACCCAGTAACACTACCGATTGCTGACTTTGGGGCCGAAGCTTCAAACCTTGTGACTGCTACGGAATCCATAACCGTTATTGAACACATAAATCCTCAAGGCCCTACATGCCAATCCCTCAAGCTACAGGCCAAAGGCCCTATTCATGCGACTCTTACACCCGAATAGTATAACTTTATCTGTGTCAAAATCCAAGCCAACCTACCCATTGATCATGTAGAAAGAAAAGCTAAGCGAGAATATGAATTTATCCACAAAGGAGGATGTGAGTTCATCCCTTCAGCATTTGACATGATCCCACTATCTAAAAACCATCATAAACTCATATCCCAGCTTCTTATGGCTAGAAGTCAAGCCTTACAACTACCTCCCATAGAGCCTCAAGATGAAGAAGATGACTTTGCAGCCCAATCTGAACATGGAGGATCATACCATACTGTTATCCCCCATGCCCACACAAACCCATTATTCCATCTTTTCCTGGAAGAAACCGTGTTTCCTTCTTCATCTGCAAACACTCGAGCACCTATTCCCAATTCCATTCCTATCTTCTCCGTGCTCAATAACATTCACTCTGATGCGTCCACTTCCATCATTCCTCCACTAGTACAGTCCCAACAACTCCCTCAAACCAACACAGGGTTGATCTTCCAACCTCAAGTAATTGGAATGCCATTAGTCATACTAGCTTTCACATCCATCCATTACATACCCCAGGTGCAGATTCATGGGGCACCATTGATTACCCCAACCCAACACGTTCATGGTGTTACTTCACAACCTGTGGCCGGGCAGTGGGTTCCACCGACTGTAGTCTCAGTCCTGAATACCATCTCACCACAAAAAACGTTAGCCCAAAAACCTCCCTTTCCAATGCAACAATTAAACCATTATCATCCACAATCTGTGCAATCCACTGGTTTGCCTACTGCCCAAGAATGGGCAAACACACAAAAAATGATGCACTCATTGGCAAAGGAATTAAAACGCCTTAAAACTTTCAATAATGAGGAAGTCAAGGTACTAGATTTCTATCAAGATGACCCGATTGACCCCTCAGTTCCACCCTTAACCTTTCCAAAAGAAGTTCCATTACCTCAACTGACCAAGTACAATGGAGAAGGAGACCCAAATGCCCACCTAGTGACATTTAGAACCAAAATTCTTTTACTTCAGGCATGGCCCCATGTAATTCTGTGAGTGTTTGCAATGTCCGTAACCGGAAAAGCCTTAGACTGGTACCAATCTTTACCCCATAGCTCCATATCTTCTTTAGATAATTTGTTGAATCAGTTTGTCACTCGTTTCAAGTACAATCTGAAACCTGAAGCCACGTTAGATAGCTTGATTCAAGTTAAACAAGTGCCATTAGAGCCAATGTAAAAATTTATCCAAAGGTGGAGTTCAGCCTTAAACGAACTTCACGAACCTATCCCCAAAACATATTTACTCACCATCCTTAAGTCAGCCATGAATGAATTTATTAAGTCAAAACTTTACTACCTGAAAGCCCGCACATTGAGCCAAGCATTCATACAAATCAAAGACATAGAAGAAGTGGCGCAAATAAGTAATGACCTAGCCTACTCAACCTTTAGGAGACAACACATGAGAAAAGATAAATCCAAAATAACGGTAACAGCAGTGGCTGAAGAAAAACAACCTACTATCCCAAACAACTATGAAAGAACCACACCCACTCATACACCTGAAAATTCCTCAAATAGAAACAACAACACAGGTCATGCCCATACCTTCGAAAGGAAAGACCCTGTTCAATACACACCATTGCCCATGAATCCTTCACAACTACTTGATCAACTTCTAAAGGCTAGGCTAATTCAACACAAACAAATGTCTCCTATGGCCTTGCAGAGACATGATCGCTTTTGCGAATTGGCCAAAAATCTAGCCTTGGTGGACGATTACAACTTGCCAGTTTAGCATCATAGCGGACGATTATTGCCAGTTTAGCGTCGTGGCAGACGCGTGCAAGGCATGCCATTTTTACGTCGTAGCGGACGTCCGGTGCCAGTTTTACGTCGTAGCAAACGAGTACTGCCATACCTGCTGTCGACACCGTAGATGCTACTAGATGTAATACCGCTTCAAGTACACATGATTTACAGGGTTTGCTAAGTCGTTGCCGTCGGCGTCTGCTAACTTGAATGCTCCGTTACTGTATACATCGACCACCAAGAAAGGGCCTGCCCAGTTTGCAGAGAACTTGCCTGCTGGTTCACGCACAGCCTTGAGAACAAGATCTCCTTTCTTGATCGGGCGCTGTTGAAGATTGTGGTGATGTTTCTGTCGCTATTTGTCTTGATATCTTTCAATCGTGCCAAGATCCTGTATCCGCTTCTCTTCCATTGAATCCAGATCTGTGATTTGAGACTCGGTGTGTTGAGCCTCATTTATAACCGCGGAGAGGACCATTCTCAGAGAAGGGATTTGCAACTCGAGAGGCAGCACCGCTTCAGACCCGTAAACCAGGCTATAGGGCGTACTACCCGTAGCTGTCCTACACGTAGTACGATATGCCCATAGCACATATAAGATCTTTTCGTGCCACCGCCTTTTTTTGCTGTCGAGCATTTTCTTGAGCAGATTGATGATTACTTTGTTCGTTGCTTCAGCTTGACCATTCGCTTGTAGGTAATAAGGGGAGGAAAAGGATTGTCTGATGCCTAGGTTATCACAGAAGGATTTGGTTTCCGTGGTACTAAACTGTGGCCCATTGTCTGTCACAATAGTCATCGGGAGACCAAATCTGGTTACTATATTGTCTAAGATAAAATGGCAAATCTGCTGAGAAGTGATCTTCCGCAGGGGAACAGCCTCCACCCACTTTGTAAAATACTCAGTAGCGATGATAATGAAGCTATGCCCTGTAGAAGATTTTGGCGTAATGGGCCCTATGATGTCCAGTCCCCATCGTTGAAATGACCATGTTATCTGCGTTGTATGCAATTCTGTGGGTAACATGTGGATGAGGTTTGCATGACGCTGACACGTGTCACAAGTTTTAACCTTTGTCAGGCAGTCTTTTTCCATGCATGGCCATAGCCCGTGGTGCTACGTGGCCGCCGCACAGTCCCTCGTGAACTTCGTCGACTATGTGTTGCGCTTGGTCTTTGTCAACGCAAGTAAGCAACACGCCATCAAAGGAGCGTCTACAGAGAGTGCTGTCTCCGATGATGACGTATTACCTAGCCCGCTTACGAATTGCGTCTTTCTGTGCGTGTGTTAATGCAGATGGTAGCTCACCCTGTAAAAGATAAGTTTTAATATTGTCGTACCATTCAGGTGTGCTTTCCTCAAGCAGAGAGGAGATTTTCACCACCTAAATGATAGGATCTGTGCAGTCTATAATTAATGCAGGACAGGTGTTAAACAGGTGTGAAGGCACGTGTAAAGCCAGGGTGGCCAGTGCGTCGGCCAGCGTGTTGTCAGTGCGTGGGACATGTTGGGCGTTAAAGGTCGTAAATCGCCTTAGAAGATCTTTAGCCTGATCGCAGTAAGGCTGCAAATGTACAACTTTGCAGGCGTAGACTCCAGTGATTTGATTTATGACAAGTATCGAATCGCTCCTAACTGCCAGGTGTTGAACATCGAGTTCATTGGCAGTTAGTAATCCTTTGAGGAGCCCCTCGTACTTTGCCACGTTGTTCGTATAAGGGAAGGTCAAGCGATAAGCGTGAAGACGCACATCCTCAGGTGATAGCGCAATGACCGTGGCGGCACTGCCGCCTCTAGCTGTTGAGGCTCTGTCGAAATACAACGTCGCATGGGGGCCTGTCAAGATAGGGCTTAGACTATGTACATGTTCATCAGGAAATTCGGGCTCTATTGTGGCTTGGTTGTTAACCGGTGATGTTACTAACTGGTCGGCTATCGCTTGGCCCTTCATAGAAGATTGGCCAACATAGTGCAGATCAAATTCTGCGATGATAGCTTTCCAGCGAGTGATCCTACTGCTTTCGTACAAATTATGCGTGATGGTCCTAAGGATGTTATTTTTGCAAATAATGTTAACCTGGCTATGGAAAAGGTAATGTCTACATTTCTTCAGCGTAAAAACTAACGCTAGGCAATTACGCTTTACTTCGTTATACCTCGTTTCGTACACGTATAAAGCATGGCTCAGGTAGTAGATAGGCACTTTGGACCCATCGTTCCTCCTTTGACAAAGCAATGCTACTAACGCTACGTCCGAAGTTGCGAGGTAAATGTAAAATGGCAAGTCCCTTTGTGGCGGGAAGACCGTAGGTAAATGTTGGAGTTCCTGTTTAATGCTATCAAACTCACGTTGGCAATCCTCCATCCATTCGAAATTAACCCCCTTCTTTAGCAAATGTTGCATAGGGTGCAGCTTGTCGGTTAATCTCGAGATGAATCGGCGTATGAACTGCAAGCGTCCCTATAACCCGTGTAATTGCTTGAGGTCTGTTGGAGGCATTAGCCTGACAATGGCTTTGACCTTATCAGGGTCAACTCGTATGTCGGTTTCTGATACCACAAACCCCAACATGCGTCTGGTTTTGACTCCAAATACGCACTTCTTCGGGTTAAGCCGGAGCTCGTATTTGAAGCATCTTTGAAGGACTAACTCCAGATCCCTTGAATGATCCTCAGACTTTAAAGACTTCACAGCTATATCATCTACATAATCATTCAGTCTCTCTAAGAGATAGTCACTAAAGATGTACGTCATGGCTCATTGATACATTGCTCTAGCATTCTTTAGACCAAATGGCATCATAGTATAACAAAAGGTACCCCATGGTGTCATAAATGTCGTAGTTAATTGATATTCTGGGTTTATGCAAATCTGGTTATAACCAGAGAAGCCATCCATGAAGGATAGGAGTGCATGCCCAGCTGTTGTATCGACTAGTTGATCAATACTTAGGAGCGGGAAATTATCTTTGATTGTGGCCTTGTTCAAATCCCGGAAGTCTATGCAAATGCGGATACTCCCAATCTTCTTCGGCATGACCACAATGTTAGATACCCAGTCCAAGTAATCGACCACGCGGATGAAACCAGCTTGATATAGTTTGGTGATTTCGTTACGCACGGCTAGCGTGATCTCTGGCTTGATTTTACGTGCTTTTTGCCTGACTGCTTTGATCTGTGGGTCTAAGATGATGTTATGTTGGATTAGCCTGGGATCTAGTCCAGGCATATCCTTGTATGACCATGCGAAGATAGTGATGTTGTCTTGCAGGACCTGTGTTACAGCATCGTGCGTTTCTCGTTCTAATAAGGAACTGAATTTAAGCATTTTAGCTTCGCCCCTATGCGTAACGATAGAGACCTCATCAAGGGGGTCTTCGGTTATGTCCCCAGCTTCTAGGTCTAGCGTGCGCGTCAACTGTTCTGGCCATTCTGGGGACATCTCCGACGCAGCTATAGTTACATCTTCTAAGGGGAGGTTAACATCTATAAACGCGAGATCGAATTGCCTAACTATCTTTCCGTATGGGCTAGTTAGAGTTAAAGGTGGTGATAGTGTTACATCCATTTGTTTGTCCTACAAAACCGCAAAGTGCGTAAATGGTTAGGAAGAACATGACATGATGGCTAGCAAACGTGGAAAGCTAACGGAATTTTGAATTTTGTAATGTAGTTGTAATCAATGCTACTCGACTACGAGGCGATAAGATGTGGTAGTTTAACGTCATTTCAGACAGCGGTGCATGCGATATCAACCACATTAATATCTTGATTTTCGGGTTCCGTTTCAGGAAAGTCCCGCTGAAATCGGATATCAAGTCAGTGATTCTCGCATACAAGTAGGCGGTTTTTTGGTTAGAACGGACTGTTGGCTATTGTGAGTTCAGATTCGCGGGTATTATCTAGCAAGAGCAAGAAGAGCAGAAGATTTGAAGGTGCAAAGCTGTGCAAGTGTTGAAGCTGTGATAATGGCGCCTAAGACGAAGAGGAAGAACACTAAATTGGCTAAAATCGACGAGGTACAGTAGAACCTGGCGTGTGTTCAACAGGCCGTGGTCGAAGTGCGTGACCCGACACCTTTGAACCGGTAGGTCATTCTTTGCATGCTCGTGCTATTTCAGCGTTTGTACTATACAACGTTCTTCGTGTAAATGAGGGTTTTTGGGCTATGGACCTTGCGTTACAGCGAGGGTTTGGCATGGTTGCGTTTATCGCCATTGTCAGAGACGGACCTTGCGCTGTTGCAAGGGTTTGGGCGATTTTCACATAGATAGTTAAGCATGATGTGTAGCGTTTCTGTATTAATGATGCAACGATAAATCTAGACGTTGATTTATGTAGCGTGTTTTCTGTACAGTTTTGTGCTGAAGCCTATTCTGATCGTGTTAGACATCATTGGGGTTTTGTGTTAGGTAAACCCCATTGTCCCCAATGTCCCTCCTTCGCACACGCGAGTGCAGGGGAAGGCCATCTGGTTCTAGAAGGGGGCGCTGGAGTTTCTGCAGTTCTTACTACGCAACTTCAGCATCATTGTGTGGTCTAATCTGACTGGCGATGTTGCCGGTGCCATTTTAGAGCACCTGTTGGCGAGGTCTGCAGAGGGGATTCTGGCTTACTTGACAGACGGGGCCACCGATACGGGTCACCCCGAGGACCAAGCGCTCAGCGCCCGAGGCCTGAGGAATTTACGCTGGATCTGGGAAATGGCCCGCTTCAGCTGTTATCATGCATATAACACATTGTTCGTGGCTCGCCATGTCTCGACCTACTTCCAGAACCCACAAGGCACGGTGTACTACACGGGCGGGTAAGCAAATTCTGTCAAATATATTGTCTTTGTTACTGTTATAGTGTCTATTATCGATGTGAAGTGTAAGAGAAGTCTATGTACAAAAGTGTAAGTTAAGCCTACGTTGTATGGTATAGGTTTTTCATTCATGACAACAGGTTAATTGGAGATGGTGATGCGCTGGCCTAGGCCGAAACGGCAATAATGGCGTTTACCGCAACTAACAACGTGCATGCCGGTGTTATAGGGCAAACTGGCCATGAGATGCGTGAGTATCACACCCGCTACGAGCGCCCTTTTAAGAATTGCCAGGAACTCGGGTGGCTGCATGATGACTGGACCTTAGATTCACCCCTTACGATTGAGGACGTGCAGAGGGACCTATCGCCATTCCCTTTGCCCTTCGAACCTGGTAAGGCTGCTGCGTGTTCTAATGTTATGCGTGTAGTTGTGAGTCTTGGACATTACGTAAAGCATTTTTATTTGACTTGTGTTTTATACTGTTCAGTCAGGGAATCTCGGGAGATTACCCTTATGATTTTCGGCCGCGAGGCAAGGGATGTCCTTTTCCGTTACGACGATATTAAGGACACACAGCGCTGGCTCGGCCACTCGGCGACCCCAGTCGCGGTGACAGCCAAGATCCGGGCAGCAGGGCTAATGCACCTATTTTTGGCTACGACCCCTGATGTCCCTACCAATGAAATGATAACCTTGGTCAACTCCTTCAACGAGAAGGCGGAGCGTTTTTGCACACACGTGCATAACGTGCGCGTAAGTTTCGATATCGACGCTCAGCTCTTCGTGGACCTGTTTGGCATCCCCTCGAACGGCCTTCTCGTAAAGGTGAAAACCAAGAGGGGCACTAGATTTCAGGAGTGTCTGAAGGAGTGGGTGAGGATCCCAAAAGAGACCAAAGGGTTTCCTTGTGACAAATTCGAGATGGGTGCTTCCAAGACACTGTATCCCCTTTTTCGGGCCCGGACTTTCCCCAAAACCCTCTCGCAGGCGAAGTTCTTTTCTGTAGAACAGACCCACATTATGGGAGAGGTTCTGGAGGAGGGAACCCGGTTCGATTGGGCAAACCACTTTGCCAAGGGACTGCGCAGCGAAATGGTCAAGCTTCGCAAGAAGCTTGAGTCCCGCTTTAATGTGCGTTACGCCTTTTTCATAGCTTGCCTTCGGCAGTTTGCTGAGTTTCTGGTCATCCAGAGGAATGGATTCTGGGAACAGCAAGATCGAGACCAGCTGTCCAGACCTTGGATTACCCACATTCTCAGCACTACCCATGGGCAAGATCCGCCCAAAGGAATCGGGGAGTCGTTGTCTGTAACGACTAAAGGCTTGGCGGCGCCCCAAGTGCGACGTCTCGACAGCATAGGCGGGATAATGACTACCTACACCAGCGATGCCTCATGAGGGAAGCCTGTGGCGGAAGAAATTGTGGAACCGGCAGCTCGGCTCAAGAGGCTCCGTCTAGCCGAGGCCCCTGGGGGTGACGCAAGCCAAACTGTTGCGGTCAAAGTTCAGCAGGATAAGCTTTCTCCTGGTAAGTGTGAAAGGATTGTAATAAGAAATGTTTTATTTAGATGGTCTGGCATTATATGCTAACGCGTGGTGGTGTAAACAGTAAAAATGACAGGGCCATTGACCCTTGAGACAGGGGCGATGATACTAAGCCATGGGGAGGGGGCCTCAATTTTGGAAGAAGAGACCCTAGCTATTAATGTGAGCCATGTGCAGGTTCCAGTGCGTGAGGAGGCCCCAGCTACTAGCGGGAGCCGTGCATATAACCATGTACACGAGGAAACTCCAGCTACTGGGACTAGCGGCACACGGGATCACGTGCGTGAAGAGAAAGGGGCGAAAGAGATTGGTGAAGGTGCCACTGTCACTAGCAGAGGTAATGAGTGCATTAGCGTGTTTGCAGGATCTTGTTAATAGATGGAGTGTCTAACCAAATTACGCTACAGGGGAAGAAGATGCATCTACGTCTGCTGCTGTGAGCAAAATGTGGAGAGACTTCCTCGACAAATTTGCCTTCATGGAAGGCATCGTTAATGACATGGTCGAGCGTTTGGACCACGTCGAACCTGGCGCTGGTATGTTATAGCCGCAATGAGTTTATGACATAATGTTTTAGTAATGTGTCATCCATATTAATGCTTGTTTTCTGTTAGGAGCTCACCTCCGATGGGATCCCGCGGAGCCCATTGATTTGGACACAGCGGAGCCCCCATCTGATGGGGCAGTCGTGCCACGTCACATTTATGAGGAAATGCGTAAATGTGCGTTACGCTCGATGCGCTCCGTATGGGAAAGTAGGGGCGTTAATGAAAGCCTATGGAAAAGGCTGCAGCGGTCGGAGCAGAGGGTTGAGTCCTTGACCAAAGAAGTCGGAGACCTAAGGGCACGGTACGAATTCCTACAGGCTCGAGTGACGGGGGATGAAGACTGACGTACCGCTGTTGTCGATCACTCCTGTTATTGGACAGCCATCAAGAACAGCGTACAGACCAGTCGGGCGTTAGTAGATCAGAGGATGCAAATTGAACTCCTAGCTCAGAAAAGCTGAGACTGGAGGGACTACTGCACCAGCGTACAGGAGTGGGGGCAGAAGGAGAAGGACCACAAGCATCTATATAAAAGGGAAAGCGCCGCTTATCGAAAACACTACCGCGATTCTGCCATCAAAGCTCGATCCCTGGAGGTTTTTGTGGACACCATCGGAGCGTCCGAAGCTTTCAAGAAGTTTGAAGAGCAGGTGACCGTAACTGCATCCCTGGAGAGGACAATGGTTTTCCCTAGGAATTAGGCTACAATCCCTACCTTCTTCCTGGATCCACCGCGCTGGAGTAGCGTGGAGAAAGGGAAGGTGAAAGCTGGAGCTACGATGGACGACGATGTGTGGCCAGACCTGACGGAGGACGAGATTATGCATTGTATGTGGGCTGGCCTGGACAAGCTTCCCTTTGCTACGGAAGTAGGGCCGTCGCGAGTAAGTTTATGCATGACTTAGTCGGAAAGTTTATCTGGCTTATGTTGTCTATTCTAATTTTTGATGTTATTTGGGTTTAGGTACTGGAAGAAGATAGGGAAAATACGCCAGCTGAGGGGATGGGAGAGGAAACAGAGGAAGCAGAGGAGGAACACAACGATGAAAAGCGTTCTCATGTGAAGCCAGCGCTGGAATGAGAGCCTCATGAAGGGGCAATCTTTCGTGAGAGCATAATTCCTAGAAACGATGGCCCACTGGAGGATGACCTTTTGGGGCTAGATCCGAAGTTAAGAGATACCGGTGACAGTGGTAGCAGAGGGAATGCGTAATTATTATATACGCAAAATTTTATTGATGCAAGGTCGAGTATTGTTCTGAATGACTGTTGACAATTGTAAAATCTAATGGATATTTGAAATGTTAATTAGTTTGTTGTTTGACTTTCTATGCTTTTGTCTGCATCAGCGTAAAAATATATGTTAAGGATTCTGTCTAAGTGATACTGATGGGACGTAATAGCTAGTTTAAAGCCGTTGCGGGCCCGTTGCGTATTCCAGCGTAAATGGTTATAGTATGCAATACTGCGTTACTAGTTTAAGGCCATTGCGGGCCTGTTGCATACTGTATAGCAAGCGTAAATAATGATAGTAGATAACTCCGGATGACTAGTTTAAGGCCGTTGCGGGCCGACTGCGTAACTATATACAACGGTATGAATAGGTTGATTTTGTATAACTAGTTTAAGGCCGTTGCAGGCCGACTGCGTAACTACGTACAACGGTATGAATAGGTTGATTTTGTATAACTAGTTTAAGGCCGTTGCGGGCCGACTGCGTAAATTGTAACAAAAATGTAATCTTGTATAAAATGCGTGAAGTAACGTGAAAGTGTAACTAACACGGGTATGATAAAACATGCAAAAAAGTGCAAAGCGTAAACACAGAAAGCAAATATAGCGTAAAAGTATGTTGAAACAAACAAAAGAAGCTGCTAAATGGGGAGTGCGCTAACTTACACGAGAATGGTAGTGCACGCAGAAGACCATTGTTCAACCGTCGATAAGCAATTGTCTCCTAGCGGTTTTTAAGTTAAGCGCTACGTAAGGGCGAGGAGGCTTGTGGTTTGACTCCTCTACGCTGTCATCCGGAAATGGCAGGTCGGCCCAGGCTAGATCGTCATCATTGTTGTCGGTTTGTTTAGGAGCTTGGAGATGGGACTGATCGTCAATTGTTTCAATCTCCAAACCCCGTTCTTCTTCAATGTTATTGACGGTCTTGGGGGTGACCTCGTCGTTGCGTATGATGACCTCCCCCCCGACGTAGGGCAGGTGTATCTCTTGGTGTATCGACGATGAAACTGCCCTCAGCTGGGCTAACCATGACCTCCCTAAGATCAAGTTGAAACCAGGCATCTCCTTGACGACTAAGAATGTGGCTTCAGTTGGGAACTGATCCCTCGCCACAAACTCAATACGCACCATTCCCTTCACTTGAACCCGTGCTCCGTTGAACGATTTTACGCAGGCTATCGTCGTGGGAGTGATCTGGTAGACCAAGCCCAGCCTATCCACTATGGAATAAGGAACGATGTTAGCAGCTGTGCCATCATCCACGTGCACCCTCCGGATTCAGTACTGGCTAACCTGAATGGTAATGAACATAGGCTCAGTCATTACTTGACCTTTCTCCGGGTCGTCTTTGACAGACTCGTCAAGAAAGGTCAGCGAGGTAGGCTTGGGTTGTTTAGCTTCGGAAGGAAACATGACAGCGTGTATCGCTTCCTCTTCTGCTAGTAGGTTACCATCCACTGAAATGGATGTTAGCATGCGTACCATAGCCTCACGGTGTTCTCGAGACATCATCAATAAGTCGTACAGGCTCAGCATTGTGTTCTTTTGCTTAAGAGCTTGTTTGACTTGCGTGAATGCATCGAGGAGGTCCTTCTCTCTACCGGGTTGTTTATCCCCCTTATCCTCCTCCATTCGGCCCAAGAGATGGATCTCTCGAGGCGAAGCAGTGTCAGTGGGAGGGTCGTTCTTTTTCCTGCCAAGAGGAGGTGGCTGCGTTTCTGTACCTTTATCCTGCTTCTGAGGCATGGACAAAGGCACAGAGGCCAGAGGCCTGGGCTTAGGGAAGCCGAGCGTAAGGTGGTCTTTTGTTGCATTAATTATAGTGTCCTCCTCCTTTCGCTTAGGAGGCGATGACTGGTTATTTTGACCGGAGGTCTGCCCCTGCATGAGAGAAGCAGGCCGTGGTTCTGGCGCCCTGATAATAAAGGGCGCTCTAGGCGTGGGTGCGGACAGAGCCACGGCTTGAGTACTACCGCGTGACTGAGGGCGTACCTGGGAAGGTGCCCGTATGATGAAAGGTGGCCGTGAAACCCCCCTGGCTGCCGATGAAGTAGTTGGCCCCCTTGGTGAACTGGTGGGCACGTGCAAAACAAAAGGTTGTTTTGGTGGTCCCTTACGCTCACCGTTCGTACTCACCATAGTCATTGTATAAGGATCGTAGTTTGCATTCAACGGGTCCTTATATACATGCAGTGTTTGGTTTTCTGGACACGTCAAGTTACTGCTGTCTAATTTTAGATGACCTTCATCGATCATGCGTTGAATGTCGTCCTTTAATGCCCAGCAGTAATCCGTGTCGTGACCACACATCTGGTGGTAGTCACAGAAACGGTCGAGCCTGAAAGATCTCGGAACTGCTGGTTCGTTAGGTAAGGCTAAGGAAGGGTCTTTCAGCAATTCACAGTGACATCTGTGACGCTTCAGAGCTTCCTCGGACACCTTCTTAGGTTGAATGTGCCCTGCTGCTAACAGTTGTTTCAGCAGTTCGGAATGCTTCACAGGTAAAGCCGCATATTTTGA
>MNCI01002523.1:82534-102031 GCA_015680685.1 Gnetum montanum | reverse complement strand
GAGCGTGTTTCAATTGCTTTCAAGCTATATTACACTCATT
Organism: Gnetum montanum; assembly: GCA_015680685.1. Taxonomy (NCBI): domain Eukaryota; kingdom Viridiplantae; phylum Streptophyta; class Gnetopsida; order Gnetales; family Gnetaceae; genus Gnetum; species Gnetum montanum. The sequence continues at coordinate 101,991 of MNCI01002523.1, read as the reverse complement.
TGCGTTGTGTTGCGTGTATGAGCGTAATCTAGTATAAAAACAATAAGCTCAAAATTGTCTTACGCTCACTACGCAGCTGCGCGTAACGAAGTGTAAGCAATGTCTAATTTACGCTCACTACGCAGCCACACGTAACGAAGCATAAATAATGTCTGTCCTTAGTGATGAAATACGCAATGATACGCACCGCCGCGTAACGAGTGTAAAGACAAGTTATTCATGCATCACGAGAAAAGTGTCGAACTGTTGTGCTTCTCTAGACTCTGCCTTCGACTTTTTGGAGCTTATTACGCTCATTACGCTGCCATGTGTAATAGAGCGTAAACTTGTCCTTGAACAAAGCTTATGCACACTCTTGCTTGAATTGCGAATCTTTGCCTGAGGCCGACTCGTAATTTTCACGGTGTTTCAGTTACAAGTTATAATTTAGATTCTTGCACGGTCATTGCTTTCTTTTTCAAGTATTTACCTTACATATTGCTTTACACTTTAGACATTTATGTTACATTTAGTTGCACACATATACTCTAGAAAACAAAGAAAAACAATAAAAAAACATAAAACTACAAAAATACATGGCCCGAAAAGGCCTTAAACTAGCATACGGCCTGAAACAGCCTAAAACTATCACTTTTTGCATTACTTCTTTTATTCATACATTCTAACTCTATGTATGGCAGGTGTCGCTTGATGTTGTTTTCTTCCTAGTTGATTTTTGTAGGATCTCACAGGCACACAGCATGACCATGCATGCAGCATCACACTTTACACAAGCAAGGTAAGCATCAGTCCGCTATGACTATAAACTGGCACAAAACAATCCTAGCATCATGACTTAAAACTGATACCACAGAATAGTCTTGGGATCATGACTTAAAACTAATACCACAAAATAGTCCTAGGATCATGACTTAAAATTGATACCATAGAAAAGCCCTGGATCATGACTTCAAACTGATACCGCAAAATAGTCCTGGATCATGACTTAAAACTGATACCACAGAGTTCTATCCGGTATGACACTAAACTACTACATCTGTCTGCCATGACATAAAACAAGCATCCAGAGTCCACTAAGACTATAAACTAGTTTTCCTCTTCACATTCTGCCATGACTATAAACTAGCAATGCACCATCCACCACAACGCTAAACTGGCACCGTCCAAGAGGTTATGACATGAAACTAATCCACAATAGTCCGCTAAGACTATAAACTGGTGGAATCATCAACAACCAGGAAAAACTTGAAAATATCTGTTGCTGCAGTTGGATGTTCATGTTCCACAATGACTTGTTGCATGATTCATCTCATCGGGCCTAATGAAACTAATGTTGTTCATGATTCTGTCTACTTTGAAAATTGCATGTGGTGACTCCATCTCCTTGTCTAAAGTGTTTAGCTAACTGTTTCATTTGTGGTTTTCTTATCTTCTTGGAGTTGTGTTTGCAGGATGACACTTCTGAGGCATTCGTGCATAGATGCACTTCATCATGATGACAAGGTCACTTCATCATGATGACAAGGTATCACATTTTTCCTGATGCACGTGACTAGGTTAATCAATCCGTTCATAAGTACATTCCCAACTCTTGATACATTCCCTATTCCCCATCATGCTCCATTATCCTATTCAATTACATCCCCCTTGATACATTCCACTCATCTCAAAACTCTTAATACACTGTTGCACACTGTAGCTCTCTAAGTAGTTGCGACGCAAAACACAATACATAGTACATGATGAAAAATGCAACTGCTCATACACAAGCACGGTACAAAAAGCAACCACTTTCAAAAAGGCCAAAAATAAAAGAAAAAGGAAAAGACAAAATAAAGTGAAAATAAAAAAATAAAACAAGAAAAGAAAAATAGAACAAAAAGGTCAAAGAGCAAAATGCACAGAAAAGGTCTTCAAGACCCCATTGACATCATAGACAAGAGACTATTGGCCATTCTCATACAAGCCCGAGGCGAGAAGGCAATTGTCTTAAAAAATAGTTACACTTGTGTCTCAAAGAGACCATGTTGCACATCATTGCATAGCTTTGGCTGTTACAATGGGCCTCGTAAACACTCAATAAGAGTCCCATTTCTCCAAAGAATGCACTTCCTATGTCTTGGCTTCGAGTCTGCTAAACACTGGCTATGAACAAGGACCAAAATACAGCTCATTCGCATGAGAGCACTTCTCTACCACAATCCCAACAGCAATCATAACCCTTGATCAACTCCTGAATTCCCCTAGTTACAATCCCTTGCATCTTGAACCACATCCCCTTAATCCCATGTACTTTTGAAAACAGTGCCATAATATCCAGCCCAGGGCTGATGGTTAATGTTTGGTAGTTGTTTGTTCATGGTGTTTGCACTTCTTTGTTGATGCCTCTCAGGTGAATTTCTCTAGACGTCAACAAAGAGGGGCCAATGAAACACCACTAATTTCAGCCTAGCACTTTGAATTGAAAATGACTCAAGCCCTTTCAAGCAGTTGGAAGGAAAACTTTGATGAAGGCATTAAGCTCACACCTAGCCTACCCAAGGTAGTTTGCTCATCCTTAGCATGAACAACTCCAAAATCAAATCAAAAGTGGAAGACGATTTCCCAAAGTTCAAAAATTCCAATGTCCAGTGCCCAACATCCAAAATTATCCAGAACACACACAGAAGACTTGGATCATAAGGAAAAGAAAGTAGTAGGGAACACAACATTTTGTTTCAAAGCATTCAACAACAAACTTCTGTGTTTTACTATTTTATGTCAGAACATGCCTGGATCTGGAGAGCACTACCAGCACTATTTCAGAATGGTCCATTAATCAAAGGCAAAATGCTACATCAGTCCTTTATATTAGTGTAATCACATCTACAAATCAACCTAGCGCTGGGGAGAAGAGAACTCTTGATCCACAACATCAAGCTCGGTAAGCGCGGCTTTGGAGTTTTGGGAATCCATCAAAAGCTCAGCATCAAGAAGATGAGGAGGAGGAAGTGGCATATGCAAATTCATGAAGTTGTATGGAGTCCAATCATTATGATTGGCATTGCTGCAGCCGCGCTTGATCCTCCACTGTGCCACACCCTCACCCATGTCACCAAAACCCTCATTGAGTTTCTCTTTGCCTACCATGCAGGCTTATTTCATCATCGCCACCTGCGTCGTCGTTGCCGTCGTCGATGTTCAAAAATCTATTGTAACTTTAGTCGCTCACATTTCCTGTTAAATCACTACCCCTTTCGGTGCACCGCGGACACCATCGGCACCAAAAATGGATGCCTTTTTCTACACATCGTAGACATCGCCAAGGTCGAAAATCATTGCCCCCTTTGATGCTCCTTGGAAATCATTGCCCATTCTAGCACTTCTACTAATAAACCCTTGTTACCAACAACGTGCTCACCACTTGTGCCATGCAAACCCTGATTAAGGGTACGCATACCTTGGTTAGGATTACGTAGGCCCAGGAAAGGGTTGCCCATGCCGCCTAGGCTACGCTAGCCCCTAACATCCTGTCCAGCGCCCAAGCATTCTTTGTTGTTGTGATGTGGACCGTCGCTCTGTCCACCATCGTGCTTCTCCCACATGCCCTGCTCTTCAGTCCAGCATCCTACGGTCACTGTCGTTGTCTCTGCCCTGGCAACTGCCCTTCCCCCGATGATGGAAAAAATTTTTTGTCAATCGATAGAGAATTCCACTTTTCCATTTCATCAACCGATGAGAAATTCCAATTTTCCATCAAAAAACACACAAAAAAAATTTTCAAATGAGCCAAAGTTTATCCTTCTTGATTTACTTTGTAAATTTTTATTGCTTGAGGGATTTTCTAAATTGTTTGTATTTTCATGGGCTTGAATGACCCACAAATTGTGAGATACATTGAACCTGGTCAAAGAAGGCAAATATCCAGCACACATCCAACTTGTGCATAACTATCCAGCATACATCTAACTCGTGCCAACTATCCATGGGACACATGTCACTAAATCTATTTTCCTCTCATCTCCCAGCCATTGATTCCATTCTTGAATTTCGTGCCCGAGCCCAGCCCAACCCTATAAATACCCTATCAATTCACATAAACTGGGAGGCAAAATTGGGAGGAGGAAAAAATTGGAGAGATTGGCAATTCTGAGAGAGGACAGAACCTACAATCCTTGGGTGCTCGACACACCTGACTATTGGCATCCAAGCACTTCTCATCTTCATCATCACATCATCTCATCAACACATTATATCATCCCAGGGCTAAGCGTTTGACTTGTCATCCACATGTGTGCAACTATGCTTTGACCGGTGCACATTCTTGTTTAAACAATACAATACAGTTTCATTATTACCTTCCATTTACATTGTTTAGTTCTGTTTAAGCTTTTTTTTTTACAAATATAGCTCTATTTATGCTTTATTTATAATTCAGTACGCTCTGTTTACATTTTGTGTCGTTGTTCACATTCCATTTACATTCCGTTTACACTATTTATGATAATCCCAGCGCTAGCTGTAGCTTATGCTCGGGGAAGTCCTTGGTTGATTTGCATGCAGACTATCCAAGGCACTCTACCTTCGTTTACTTTTCCAGCTTACCCTCGGGTGAAGGCAAGGTCAACTATGGCTGCCCGATGATCTCTCGGTGTCTTTTTCCCTTCTAGCCTTACACTGACGATTTAGGTCAGTACAATGATGATGTTCTATACAGTGAGGCAACTATTGCTGAAGGTCGACAAAAGCCCATTGATGCTTGGATCTTGGATTCAAGAGCAACATTGCATATGACTTGTCGGAGAGAATGGTTTTATCACTACAAACTAATCTCAGAATGATCTATGTACATGGGAAATGATCATGCTTTGAAAATCACTAGTAGTGGTACTATCAAGATAAAGATGTATGATGGCACTATTCACACCATACAAGAGGTACGTCATGTGGAGGGCTTGAAGAAAAATCTACTATCTTTAGGACAACTAGATGATGTTGGGTACAAAACTCATATAGAGAATGGGAAAATGAAGATTACCAAAGGTGCGCTTGTGGTAATGAAGGTAAAAAATGTTGCTACAAATTTGTACATCCTTCTGGGGAACACACATTAAGTGGGAGAGTCTTCTATTGCATCAACTAGTTTAGAAGAAGAATCGAAAATGTTGTGGCATCGAAAGCTTGTTCATATGTTAGAATAAGGTTTGAAGATTCTCTTTAAATAGAGACTACGTCCTAGGCTCAATTCAGTATGTTTACCATTTTGTGAGCATTTTGTTACTAGTAAGCAGCATAGATTAAAGTTCAGCACATCAATAGCTAAGAGTAGAGACATCTTGGTCTTGATGCACTTTGATATTTGGCAAGCACTAATCACTTCCCTAGGAGGAGCAAGATACTTTGTATCTTTCATTGATTACTCCAAGAGATGTTGGGTGTATCCAATCAAAAGGAAGGCAAATGTCTTTTCAATATTCAAAGTTTTTAAAGTGTGGGTAGAACTTAAGTCCAAACAAAGGATCAAGTATCTAAGGATAGATAATGGAGGAGAATATACAAGTGATAAATTTAATGCATTTTGTCAACAAAAAGGCATCAAGAGATAGTTCATAGTGACACACACTCCTCAACAAAATGGAGTGGCAGAATGGATGAACAAAACCTTGTTGGAAAAAACAAGATCGATGTTGAGGGCTGCAAATCTAACCAAGTCATTTTGGCTAGAAGTAGTCAATACCACCTACTATTTAATTAATCAGTCTTCATCAACTGCGATTGATCTAAAAACACCAATGGAAATGTAACTAGTAAGCCAGCTATTTATTCTCATCTCCATACATTTGGAAGTTTTGTGTATGTGATGTACAATAACCAAGAAAGATCAAAGTTGGACCCAAAGTCTAGGAAATTTATCTTCTTAGGATATGCTTATGGAGTTAAAGGGTATTGCCTATGGGATCCCACTACCCACAAGGTTGTCATCAGCAAAAATGTGATATTTGCATAAGGTTTTGTAGAAGAAGGTAAAGAGAACTTAGTTTGCAGGTTGAACAAATCTCTGTATAGTCTCAGATAGGTGCCAAGGTGTTGGTACAAGAGATTTGACTTGTATATCATGAGCCTTGGGTACAATAGACTCAATGCAGACCCTTGTACATATTTCAAGAGGTTTTATGAAAATTTCACTATTTTGCTATTATATGTGGATGACATGTTGGTTGTAGGCCCCAACAAAGAGCAAATCCAAGAATTGAAAGCATAGTTGGCTAGGGAATTTGATATGAAAGACTTGGGACTAGCAAACAAGATTCTAGGGATGCAAAATCACCGAGATATAAATAACAAGAAGATTTGCCTTTCTCAAAAAAACTACTTAAGTACTTGGGTAAGATCTTGCAACACTTCAACATGCAAGACTATAAGCCAATTTCTACCCCACTTCCTGTTAATTTCAAATTATCCTCTAAGATGTGTCCTAGCAATGAAGTAGAGATGAATGAGATGTCTCCAGTATCGTATGCATCAGCAGTGGGAAGTCTAATGTTCGCTATGATTTGTACAAGACCATACATTGCACAAGTAGTGGGAGTAGTCAATCAGTACATGGCAAATCCTAGATGAGAGCATTGGAATAGATGCTCATATGGCCTAGCAAAAGCATAAGAAACATAGAATGGCAAGGTAGAAAGGATGGTGTGGAGCTATGATCGATCCTCAATCAAAATCTCCAAGTGGGAGATTATTGGCCATAGTTATCATGATAAATTTAGGCCATGGCTATCATGATAAAATTAAGATATGATTATTAAAATAGTGGGTGGTTATCATTAGTTATTTAGGAGCCCCTTCACCAATATAAAAGGGACCTCCCTCACCACAATTTAGATCCATCACAGATATCCCCTTTCCATCCCACTCTTACATTCTTCTCCTATTTCATGAGAGAGAGGCTTCTTCTTGTTCTCTCCTTATGATGAAGAGAGAAGGTTGTTGATGTGTGGCGAGGTACCCCTACACTCAACCATAGGAATACGAGAATTTCACGCACGATCCGGTCGAACTCTGTAGATGGACTAGTTCTGGTATCTAGACAGTTATCCTTAGGTAGTAGTTTGCTGTCTTCCCACCTGGACTTGTGTTAACTTTGTCACGTATGGTTTAGTCCAGAGTGAGGTGTATGATGTGTTTCTATGCTAACACTACTCTTGGATATGATGGTAAATAAGATTAACTAAGCTAAGAGAGAAAGGATGAGAGAGAATCTAAGCTAGCCTAAGTGCGATGAGTATCCGTTCCTCAATCATCCGTACACATCTTGGATTTTGTGCACGACTACCATTAGGATTACCAAGCGCAGATCCTAGGTACACTACTGGGTTACCAAGTAGTCACACTTAAATGCTCGTAATCAAGTCGTACTCATTCCTCGTTTAACAAGGGTTTAGAGTGAGAAGAGATCAACTAAGAAAGCAATAAATAAAAATTAATTAAATAATTAAGCTAAGTGAATGCTACAATGATGAAGTAATCTCGATCTTTATTTCCGGTCATGTGCATGTCCAAGTACATCATACTCAAATAAAGGTGTTGTACAATTACAATCACCACACTGTGGGCATACATTGGGAGGAAAGGGTTGAGAGGAAAAATGAAAACTAAAATCAAAACTAACTCTAAAATTGCCTATTGGAACTATCTACCTCTTATTTATAGATGTGGAGACAGGCTACGATATCACATACACGATATCGCATACCTAATATCACAGTTGACTAAATGACGACTCATCATACCCCCATGACTGAATGAAAACTTGTCCTTGAGTTACAGTGAGAACAAGCTCCATTGATTACACAGTGGATAGGTATGAGATTATTGGATGGTGAAAATGGGTTTATGTTGCAGTGTGGAGTTAAAAAAAAATTGAGACACAACACAAAGAATATGCTACAGCTACAAAATTGGTGGAACTCATGTAGTTCCTAGTGGCGGTGGCTCCTCCATAGGTGCTTTCCCCTTGTCTTGTGCTCTAGGTCTTGGGGCTTGATAGTGTTGAAATATGGCCTAGAGTTTCTCCTCTTCGGTCCAAGGATCCTATGTCATCCATGCTAATGTTTCGATGTTTGATAGAGTCGGCACTTCCCATGGGTAGGGTAGTTGTTGAAACATTTGATTTGCCTTGACATACCAGGCCGCAAATACTCATCGTTCCTCCTTGTAGGCTCTAGCTTTGTCTCTATACTCTTGAAAATCCACAAGCCGTTAAGCCAAATCTGCTACCACACCTTTTTGTCCCTAGTAGCTTGCCTTCACCACCTCAAGTTATGAATTTGCAATCTCCAATTTTTGCAATATCTTCTTGCATTCTGCAAATTTTGCAATATCTTCTTGCATTCTGCAAATTTTGTTTCATATTTGATGTAGGTGGTAGCTACCTATTGCTCGAGCTCTGTTCTCGGGTGCCTTGCTATCAACATGGCAAGGTTGGCATACCACAGGTTTGCCAACTCCATGTATTCTGTAAGATCTTGGATTTGCAGGTCCTGGTTCTTAACTTCCACTTGGTGGGCTAATGCATATGTGTCCAATAGGACTCGCCAATCAGTGTGTTGAGCATTGATAGCATTGATGTGGGCCTTGGCCATATGGATCTCCTTCTCAAGGATCTATTTGTACAACCCCACCTAGTCTCAAAAGTTCTCCTTTAGCTTTTCATGTCGTTTAGCCTCATTTTGCCACCCCCTTATTTCAATAGTTGTCTTTTGACAGATTGCGCGTACCTCCTCCGTTGAGAGGGTTCGATTCTCCCTGGCTAAACAGCTCATGTCTTGGTTGACCCAGATGAACTGTTCTCGCAATTGCTGAAATTTTTTTTCGAGAACATTCTTTTGCTTCTCCACAGAGGTCAATCGAAGGTTGTCAGCAACAAGCTACTTGTTTTTATCCTGTAAGGCTTTGAGTGCCTTGATATGTGCATGAGTTTGCGCCTGTGCTATAGAGGCATCCCAAACAGCCTTCTCTTTTTCTTCTGCCACCTTCTTATTCTCTGTTAGTAGTTTGGTTAGTTGCTTAGTTTTGAAATTTTCCAGCTGGTCTACTGGAACAAATTGCGAAGGGTTTGACTATGCTACTTGTAGGGCCACGAGCTTTTCTTGTAATTTCTACACCTCTACTTCAGCATGCTCGGCCCTCACTTCTGTTAAGACCAGCTTTCCTTTAGTAGAAATGAGGTCTGATTGAATTGTTATAACATCTTAAGGGATGTCAAAAAGAGACGTCATTATTTGTCCTATTTGTAGTAATCGATCAAGCGCGTCCTCATGTTCCGCAGGAGTCATTGAGGTTCTGGCCAAAGTTTGAGCATCTCATGCTCCCGTGAGATCTACCGGTGGTACAACAGGTACATTGAATGATTCTTTAATGTGGTTTGTGACCACTTCTGCGACTCCCTTTACATCCTGGTGTTGCATGACCACCACTGTGGCCCCTTCACAAGTTTCTAATTGCACTTGGAAAGATGCAGCATTTCCCGAGATCTGTTGTGATCAAATACTCTCCCCTCCTCCTGTATCGATGGACACTTCACCCCTTGCACGATCCAAAGAAACCATGGGCTGTATGGCATCATCAATGACGCGGAGAGATTTTCATCATCATAACTTCTCCAACTGACCATCTCAGCTATGGCCCTGAGGTGGCTCATCGACAGTCTGTAATCTTACGGTAGCAGTGGTTGGTCCTAGCCCATGCTAGGCCCTGCTTCGTGTTGTTGGCTAGGTCCCGTACTTGGAGGTTGGCTGGGTCCTGCAAGTTGGGTTGCAGTTAGCCTAGCCGTCTATTCTTGTTCTTGTTCTGGCCCCAGCGTCTCACTAGTGATTTTCCTTGTCCCTTCTTTCCAATTGTCTAATGATACTTTGTCCTGCTTCTCGAGTTGTCAAAACTCTATCTCCAATGATAGCGATATATTCTCCACACTTTTTATGCATTCATTCCAACATCTTATTAATCTTTGCCTCGACTTCGTCTAACGATTGTTGTACCAGCAAAGATGGTTGTTTCCCCTTGTGGTAGGTTGACTTCTCCTTTTTGTGATTATGGACCTTTGTTAAGTTGTTATCCCCATTTTTGATAATAAGATCCTTCTACATTTGCCCGTGGTTTTTTTCCCACTTTGGGGTTTTTCCATGTAAAAGATTCATGTCCATTGCTCTTTATTTTCATCTCATTTCATATTGTGTTGCTTGCTAACATTTTTAATCCATGCAAATTACTTGTGAGGTATCATAGACATTGCAAAGGATTGAAAAGATAACATGATGTTTTATAGATAGCTGATTTTGTTAAATCATCATCAAATCCTTTACTATCCTTTCCCAACTCATTAAATTAAATAAATGCACTAAAATAATGATTAAGGTTGCTACTTTTATTAGGTTTTTATTAAATTTTTTTTCTTATGCACACTTATTACACTTATTACACTAGATGTAGCAAAGCACCGAAATTTCAGATAGAGTAAGCCAAACAAATAAAAGAAAAAACGGAAAGATCCAGCAAAGCAAATGATACTTACAATATAAATTTGAAAATGTAGGAAAGATTCTGTCCCTGTATTGTTAACTTAGTGGGGATACATTTGTCTGAGAAACCCACGTAACAAGTACATAATATTTTGACGTAGGAGTTAAATAAAGCTGCTGAAACTTGATACAAAACAATGCCAAATAGAGAAGGTGAGGTCAAATTTTTTTTTTAAGGCAACTTGCACCAAAATGTTTTTTTTTTTCCGTTTAATCTCATTTAATTTGGACTGATTTTGCTTCCTAATTTAATGAAACGTCTTCCAGAAGACGTACCAACTTCTCTTCAGCAACTTCCATGCCATCCCACTCCACATTGCTGATAAGCGTTATCTGCAAAAAATAATAAACGTCACCAAAATACTCCAATTGCTAAATGGGCAATATTTCCCAGTAATGTTATGAAACGGCTGAATTGGCAATTCAAAGTCCTATCTCTCTGTATTAAACGAGATTGTTCTCTGTGATTCCTGCTGCTGTTGCCCTGCACGTTATGATACAGAACAGCAGTTGCTAAAAATCGTGGTGTAAACCGTACTGCAAGCTTTCCTGCTTCATCCCCTTGTTGCCAAAAACGTGCGTGGTTTCCATGTTTCAACATCGGCAAACCCACCGGCAGCTTGGCCCCGCGCCTCACTTGCCTGCCTGGACGTGCTTGGTCAGGATGACGGTTTCCCAATCACGAGTGTCGGGTGTCCGCAGCGTCAACAGTTACCAGTTGCCATCGTTGTTGCCTTATGAATGGTGCAGGTTGAATCAAGGGTTGTGAGCCAACTAGGTGCCATGTTTATTGATATTTACATGCATGAAACAAACATAAATGAATTGCGCTAAAAATGATAGGCCATGTTGATTGATATCAGCATGCATGAAACAAACATAGAGGAATTACACTAAAGATACTTCCAGTGCAGATAAAAAATCACACCTCGTTCATCTTTATTCAATTATTTGAAAAAAATGAGAGGGTTAGTTTTTAAAATAATTTTTAATTATTTTTTGTAAAAATATCAAATTTACTTTCAACAAGTGTGATGCTCCAAAAAGCTTAGTAGCTATAACCAAGATAATAGCTTGGTACTACCTAGAAGTTAATACAATAAATAAAGTATTGCTTATTCCTTGGCTTGCAGTGTGGGCTAAGACATTCCATGGCCTTCGTTCAAACCACTACAGCATCATGAATCCCAAATACCTCAAGGACACTTTGGGACCCGTAAGTTTTCAGCTTTACGGGGTTCGGCACCCTTTTGTTCCAACCGTGGGCTTTTACAATTTTGGGACAGTTGATTATCTGCAGCTTAAGCAGATGCGGCATGCCATGCTCATCAAGCGCAGGAAGCTCGCTGAGCTCACTCAGCTGCTCAAGTGTGAGACTGCGCAGGCTACGGAATGCTTCACTGCTTCCAAACTCCAGCGGAAGTTTCTGGCACTTGTGATTGCGACACAAAATAAGGTGCCTTAACTCTGGAAGATAGCTAATAACTGCGGGATATTCCATGCATTCTACCATCCTAATGTTTAGCACGCGCAGACTGTGAAAGCCTAAGGCAATTGCATGATCAGCCGGAAATGCCACCTTCCACAGCGACAGCGACGCAAGCCTTTTCTGCAAGGCCAATATCCAGTCCTTGGGCAAGGTGGTTGCTGCACCACTCTTGCATACAAAAGTAAAACGCGCAGTGAAGCCGGAGGTGGTTTTTCCGCCTCTAAATTGTGGAAAGATAGCTTCACCTGCTGCAGTTGTTTGTGTTTTTTACAAATCAAATCCCACGTCCATTCCTGCTCCTCACCACCACCATCGTTGCCTCTGTTGTCGCCGTTGCTGTGGTTGCTAATCTCGATGAAGATATCCTTCACGACTTACAGGTTTGGCGTGGGCTTGTTAAGCTGTCTCCAACTCGCCAAATTAGCGGGAAAATGGGTCAGCCGCTGCAGATCTGTTACCCATGACGGTATTTGCCTCACCATAGTGTAAAGGTATTCCAGGGACGTAAGGTATCGCACACATTCTGGCAATCTGAGAAGCTTTAGGCCCGCTGCCGCTTGTGCAGAAGCCAGGATCCTCTCGACTGCCACAGCGTTGTTGTTCCACAGCCGCAGTACTCGAAGTGCACGGGCCTTGTCCAGAAAATTTTGGGGGATGGAGAGATCCTTTGCAGCAAGCAGACTCCGCACAGAGGATGGACACCACACCGGCCGATCTTGAGGGACTGTGAGCATGCATATTCTTCGAGGACTTTCCTGCTGTGGCCGTGGCCGCGGATGTGCTTGTGACTCTGATGATGATGATGAGAACAAATCGCTGTAGCGTGTGCCCCCATACTGGATATACACAGACTGAGCCAACTCCTGAACCAGATTCTGCATCTTGGCAACAACATAAACTACGGGCTTGTTCTCGTTTTCCCCCACTGCTATGAAATATCTGTCGCACAGCTGTTTCAAAACTGTCTGCCCATCCTCATGCGTCTTCACCAGGCCCTCAGCCTTCCACATGCCAAGCAGCTGCTCTGCTTGTATTATTTCTTCATCCTCCTCCTCCTGCTGGTGCTGCAGGATCCCCATAAAAGCAAAGCACTGCTTGCTTATCTTATCTTATCCAGTGCATTGTAGCTGAGCTTGATCGTGTTAGCCACCGCATCTTGTAGAGTATCCCACGGAGACGACACCAGTTTGTGCAAGGTGGAATCCCAAATACGGTGATCCTGCTGCTGGTTTAGAAGCCTTGCCATGGCGATAACTGCCATGGGCATACCGCCACACCGTTGCAGAGCCTCCTCAACGGCTGAATCATTTGCATCAGCAATGATTTGTGCTTGCTTTCCCAAATGTTTCAAGAACAGGTCTTTCCTGCTCTTTTTTGGTAGCAATTCCATTATATAAAACTCATTTGCCACCCCCATATTTTTCACCACCTGTTGGTTTCTTGTGGAGATCAGAACCCAGCAGCGTTCATGTTCTGGTAGCCCAATTTCTTTCAACTTAAACGATACATCTAGGTACCTAGATCGCTCTGCCTCTGTGAGCTCTCGGATGTCATCGAGTACAACCAAGCAAGACTCATCCTTTAACTCCTTGTTAATTCTGTTAGCAGATCTGGGAGCAAAATATGAAATGAGATGAAAATAAAGAGCAATTGAACCACAGACAAATGCAGAAGAATCTTATTATCAGCAATGGAAATAACAAGCTTCTCTCTTCATTACAAGGAGAGAACAAGAAGAAGCCTCTCTCTCATGCAATGTGGAAATAACACGCTTCTCTCTTCATCACAAGGAGAGAACAAGAAGAAGTCTTTCTCTCATGCAATGGGAGAACTCTTAACTCCTCTGTATGACTGATCCCAGGACAGACTTAAATAGCCACATCTGGGGTTACAAAATTGGAAACATCTAAAATTAACTGAGATAGATCTTCACAACACATCTAGAAGTCTTATGTCATCTTTAGGGAAAATTCTAAAACTATCAGACCATAGAAACGAAAAGTGTAGTTCATGAATAAGCAACTGCCAATTCATTGCTATGATCTACCGCTTCACAGTTAGTTTTTTTCAACAATCTCCCACTTGGAGATTTTGATTGAGGATCAATCATATCTCCACACCATCCTTTCTACCTTGTCATTCTATGTTGCTTATTCTTTTGCTAGGCCATACAAGGATCTACTCCAGTCAAACTTCTATCTTGCGCTGTAAAAACTTTGAAGACTTCAAAAAAAATATCTACCTTCCTTTTGATTAGATACACCCAACATCTCCTGGAAAAATCATCAATAAAAGATACAAAGTATCTTGCTCCTCCTAAGGAAGTCACTGGTGCTTGCCAAACATTAGAGTGTAGCAAGTCCAAGATGCCTCTACTCTTAGCAGTTGATGTGCTAAACTTTAATCTATGTTGCTTACTAGTAACACAATGCTCACAAAATGGTAAACATACCGAATTGACCCTAGGAAGAAGTCTCTGTTTAAAGAGAATCTGCAAACCTTGTTCTGACATATGACCAAGCTTTCGATGCCACAACATCGTTGATTCTTCTTCCAAACTAGTTGATGCAACAGAAGACTCTCCCACTTGATGTGTGTTTCCCATAAGCATATACAAATTTGCAGCAACCTTTTCTACCTTTATTACCACAAGTGCACCTTTGGTAATCTTCAAGATCCCATTCTCTATACGAGTTTTGCACCCAACATCATCTAGTTGTCCTAAAGACAGTAGATTTTTCTTCAGGCCCTCCACATGTCGTACCTCTTGTATGGTGTTGTTGAGGCCAACTTTCACCCATGCTAGGCATGGGGCCTTGTTGAACCAATTTAACATTAAAAAATAAAATATGAAATTTCAAAATTAAAAATACAAACTTAAGGTTTTGTGTGTGTTTTACGTGGCAAGGGTGGCAACAATTAGGGTTAGGTTTTCACCTTCTTCCTCTGCCTCCGTTGCTATAAATGAGGGGGATTTAGAGATCTTCGGGCAGGAGATTTACAGTGGGCTTCTCTCGCAGGTAGATCTGGCCCTCCTGCAGCACCTTCTGTTCTATCCGCTGCACTGCTGCACGCGGCCTCTGCTGCCGCCCCTGCTGTTCCCTCTGCCGATGCTTTTTTCTGCTGCGGTCGTGTCGCTATTTTGCCGTTGCTCTCCGCTGCGGCCACCTCGCTTTTCTGCCGCATCCCCGCTTACTCCTGCCAAGCCTGCCGCTGCAGCATCGCCGTCCTCTCCGCTGCTGTGCCTGGCACTCCTCTGCCGCCACGTCACCGCCACCTCGCACCGCCTACCGACTGTCACGCTGCGACGTCGCTCTTCTGCGTTGCTGCATCGCTCTTCTGTGCTTGCTGCGCTGCCGCGTTGCCTGTCGATGCCGTTTCCCCTGTGTGGCCTGCTCTGCGCTACCATTGCTAACTCCCGCGTCATCATTCCCTGCTCACACCAGTTTTGGGACCCGGGGGGTTTCAGGGTCTCGTTCGGCCGTCGTCTGCGCAGCCATCTGTTCACCCGCCGCCTACACAGACATCCGTTCGCCCGCCGCCTACACAGACATCCATTGGCCCGCCGCCTCCTAACCAGATCTGGACACAGCCGAGGCCACAGCCTCCACGTCCGCTGTACACCGGCTCCCCTTCTTTTTCCACCGCCGTCGCTGTTTTTCTCCGCCTGCCGCTGCGCATCCTTCTCTGCCCCGGTCGTACGCGAAACAGCAACCTCTCTTTGTTCTCCCACCCGCAGTATCCTGTTTTTCACCGCCGTCCGCGCCGCCACCTTGGTCTGTCGCCCACGCCACCACCTTGGTCTGCCGCCCGCGCCTGCATGCTCCGTTCTTCTGCCTCGCACTAGATCCCAGTCCTCATTCGCACCATCTTCAGCAACAGCAGGACATATGAAATTTAACTTTTGAATTATTTATCATTTTGCAAATTGCACAAATTATTTTAAGTTTCCAATATTAAATCAAATTGAAGTATTTAAATATTAAATTAAATCTAAGCTTTTATTTTGATATTTTGTTTAAAATATTGTTATTACTGTTTGTCACATAGCCCTTCCCAGCTAAGACTATTCCCAGGTTTCCGTACCCATACGGGAGGCGCCCTAGGCGATAGTCTCCTAAAACGAGTTTTCACAGGTGTTCGCGTGTCCAAAATTTACGCATCAACACCTTTTTGGCACTAGAAGGAGGGCAGTTTCTCAACCTTATCTTTATTTTCCCTTTTATGTTTCCTTTTCTTTAAAAAAATTATCATTTCTTATTACTGTCTATTTAATTTTTGCCTCCCTATTTTCAGTTTTACTGCTCTATTTTAATTTCAAGTTTTCAAAATTTCCAAATTTATATTCTAGCAAACCTTTTAATTTGTTTTTTTGAAATTTAATTTAGGAGATTTAAATTATTTTACTTTTCTGAAATTTACAATTTCAATTTTACTTCCAAAAATTTTAAAAATTAAAAAAAATATAGTATTCAAATGTTTTTTTTATTTTCTTTAATTTTCACAGTTTATTAGCATTTTACATGTCTTGTTATTTTTCATTTTATGAGTGACTTTTCTTACGGAGTATCTCAACAAAGAACTCATACTCCTACCCCTAGTCAACCAGTCACTCGTCAATCTACTTTGAGAAAACAACGAGCTTCACTTTTTCCAAGTTTAATTCCAAAAAAAATACCTCGGACTAAGATGGCAGCCCATCAACCCCCGGCTCCCTTAGTAAGGAACCCTTTTAACTTTCACAACTACCATGACATACCAAAATCCCTTCAAAATGTAAACTTGTTCTTCGATCCTTCAACCCCTACGAATGATGCACGTCAGCACATACAATGTTTTGAAACTTTATTAGGGATCCACACATTATACACAACGATGTGGCATACAGAGCGTTTGTAACAACATTTAGAACCAAAGCAACCCAATGGTTCTTAATGCTTCCTGATGCCTCTATCAACACATGGCAAGAATTCAAAAACAAGTTTTTGAATCAATTTGACAAATTTACAAGCCCTGCTATCGCATCAAGCAATTTTACCAGCCTAAGAAAGCTACTCGGGGAAAACGTTAAGGATTATAATCTTAGATTCCTCCATCAACTTGCCTATGTACCTAATGAGATGCGACCACAACCATATGGTATTCTCAACTTCTATCTCTCTACCATCGATCCATTCTTTGCTTATGCTATCAAATCTAATCCCAACATAATGGAAATATAAGGTGCAATATCAAAAGCTGTGGAATTAGAGCAAATAACCCTTATGAACAGCATCCAAACCCAATTTGGGATGATGAGTGTTAGCAACCCGATGCAATCAAACCCACTCCTACCAAGTTTCCAAACATCTAATGTTCTGCCTCAATTTGTTTCTCCTTTTCAATCAACTCCACCTTTAAGTAATTACTCACAAGGCCCCATGTCCACTTCATTCTTACCATCCAACACTGGTCTGAATGATGACGACTCAAAAGCCTTGATTCAATCCATCATAAACCCAAATGGGACATCAAATTCTGTTGAACCACCAACCCAAACTCAAAATCAGATGACCCAAATACTTACTTCACTACAAAAACTATCCAATGAAGTAGTTGAGTTAAAGAGAAACAATAGTAAAAGCCCTATACAACCAGGACAACCAAGTGCATCAATCAATGATGATTATTGTCGTCTTCATAATACGAGGCAACATTCTGAAAAGACTTGTCCTCAATTCATGGCATTGTATGGTGACAATACCCAAGGGCAACAAAATGGAAAAGCCCCTATCATGGTTCTTGATGTACCTCATGAGACAGAAAATGAAGAGGTTTCCTCATTAGAACAAGTCATGGTAGGCGACCCTAACCCACACAACACTCGTTACCGTAAAATCAGTGACATTATGAATGCTACACAACGACAAACTAGAAACAATTTCTATACACCTCCAAACAAAAGAGTTCCTAGTCAAAACAATGGAAACAATCAATCTGGGTCATCCCAAGTAATTGCCCCACAACAACCAAACCCCCCATCTGTACTTAGGAGAGTTCCATCTCAACAAGAAGCCAAAGATGAACCTAAGAATTATGATTTGGTTGAGGACTTAAAAAGAGTGAAAGCCAACATTTCGATGTATGACCTTCTACACTTTAACGAAATGAAAGAAGTGATTCGGGATATGGTTCATATACCTGTAGCCCAAAGAGAAAAATCCCCAATTCCCGAAAGGCAAGTTCACTTTGCAGAAAGTCCTAACACGTTACCAGTACAAAACATGGATAATTCTATGTCTAGCAAAAAGGATCATCCCCCTTTCCTAACCACTTTGATTATTTTAGGAAAGAATGTCCATAACTGTTTAATGGATTCAGGTGCAACTGTTAGTGTTATGCCTCTTGACATTTGTAACACCTTAGGAGCACAAATGATACCACAAACTAAAAGTGTAATTCAACTTGATGGATCTAGCGTACCTGTAGTAGGGTTATTAAAAGGAGTAAAAGTACAACTTAAGAAATACCCTACATTTACATGTTATACAGACATCCTGGTAGTTGACATGAAACCCACATATGGTGTGCTCTTATCTAGGACTTTTGGAGCTAAGTTTGGGGGCTTCTTTAGGTCAGATTTCTCGGAATTATTGATCCCTATCAAAGGAAAATCTGAATACATGACTATACCCCAAGAACCCTTCTACAAACAAGTAGTAACAAACTTGGATCAACAAAATCAATCTTTGGAAGATCGAAATGCTAATCTTTATGTTGGGGTTATTGAGGTTGAGTGTAGTGAACATGTTGAAAATGACTATGTAAGTGGAACTACAAAAAGTCCTATCTCTTATGCAGACCCCATCAAATCCTATCAAAGTTCTGGAGAAGGTGAAGAAAACTACGGAGACACCTTACCTTATCAACAACACGATGGATTTTGTCTAAGTGATCCACCACCTTTAGGGGAAGACAAAGATATAAATAAGACCTTACCTCTTAAAACATTTGAAGGTGTGCTAAATTTTAACAATACATTCGTGAAACATTCTCCTAGAAAAGCTATATCCGATGACCCACCAAGACCTAGACCTATCATTAAAACTTATATTAAGGAAAAACTTTATAAAAAATGATCAAGCAAGGTAAAAGTAGGTCTTGATCTTCATAATCTTAAGCATCAACAAATTGTCAAGAAACGGTTCAATAAAAAACATCCTGTTAAAAATCTTCAAGTGGGTGATCTAGTCCTCAAGAGAGATAGAGCGTCTGGTCAGACTGGCCCTCAAACTAAGTTTTCACCTATGTGGTCAGGTCCATTCCAAATTGTAGACACCACTGCTCCAAATGTGCTTAAGATTGCTGATCTGCAAGGATATAGATTGAATAGGAATTTTAATGCATTTCATTTGAAACATTTCTACTCA
>MNCI01002523.1:66707-81612 GCA_015680685.1 Gnetum montanum | reverse complement strand
ATCAAAATACCAATAAATTAGATTTTAATGGTTGTTTGGATGGCCTATGTCGGTGTCTCTTTTGATTATTGGTTATTTTGATCATGTTTAGAACATTATGGTTTATTTTCAAGTTTGCATTTCTTGTTTTCTGTTGTTGTTTTTGTTTTCCCCATCATTTGCATTTTCATTTAAAATTTTCTAGTCCTTGCACTTGCATGCAATCTATAGTTTGGGAGCTAAGTGTTGAGGCCAATCTATAGTTTGGGAGCTAAGTGTTCACCCATGCTAGGCATGGGGCCTTGTTGAACCAATTTAACATTAAAAAATAAAATATAAAATTTCAAAATTAAAAATACAAACTTAAGGTTTTGTGTGTGTTTTACGTGGCAAGGGTGGCAACAACTAGGGTTAGGTTTTCACCTTCTTCCTCCGCCTCCGTCGCTATAAATGAGGGGGATTTAGAGATCTTCGGGCAGGAGATTTACAGCGGGCTTCTCTCGCAGGCAAATCCGGCCCTCCTGCAGCGCCTTCTGTTCTATCCGCCGCACTGCTACACGCGGCCTTTGCTACCACCCCTGCTGTTCCATCTGCCGACACTGTTTTCTGCTACGGCCGCGTCGCTATTTTGCCGTCGCTCTCCGCTGCGGCCACCTCGCTTTTGTGCCGTGTCCCCGCTTACTCCTGCCGAGCCTGCCGCTGCAGCATCGCCGTCCTCTTTGCTACCGTGCCTGGCACTCCTCTGCCGCTGCGTCACTGTCACCTCGCGCCGCCTGCCAACTGTCACGCTACGGCGTCGCTCTTTTGCGCTGCTGTGTCGCTCTTCTGTGCTTGCTGCGCTGCCGCGTTGCCTGTCGACGCTGTTTCCCCTGCATGGCCTGCTCTGCGCTGCCGTTGCTGACTCCCGCGTCATCATTCCCTGCTCACACCAGTTTTGGGACCCGAGGGGTTTCAGGGTCTCGTTCGGCCGCCGTCCGCGCAGCCATCTGTTCACCCGCCGCCTGCGCAGACATCCGTTCGCCCGCCACCTCCTAGCCAGATCTAGACACAGCCGAGGCCACAGCCTCCACGTCTGCTGTACACCAGCCCTCCTTCTTTTTCCACCGCCGCCACTGTTTTTCTCCGCCTGCCGCTGTGCATCCTTCTCTGCCCCGGCCGTACGCGAAACAGCAACCTCTCTCTATTCTCCCACCCGCAGTATCCTGTTTTTCGCCGCCGTCCACGCCACCACCTTGGTCTGCCGCCCGCGTCGCCACCTTGGTCTACCGCCGGCGCCTGCGCGTTCCGTTCTTTTGCCTCGCACTAGATCCCGATCCTCATTCGCACCATCTTTAGCAACAGCAGGACATATGAAATTTAACTTTTGAATTATTTATCATTTTGCAAATTGCACAAATTATTTTAAGTTTCCAATATTAAATCAAATTGAAGTATTTAAATATTAAATTAAATCTAAGCTTTTATTTTGATATTTTGTTTAAAATATTGTTATTACTGTTTGTCACATAGCCCTTCCCAGCTGAGACTATTCCCGGGTTTCCGTACCCATACGGGAGGCGCCCTAGGCGATAGTCTCCTAAAACGAGTTTTCACAGGTGTTTGCGTGTCCAAAATTTACGCATCAACAGGTGCGAATAGTGCCATCATACATCTTTATCTTGACGATACCAATACCAGCGATTTTCAAAGCATGATCATTTCCCATGTACACAGATCCTTCTAAGATTGGTTTGTAGTGATAAAACCATTCTCTCTGAGAGGTCATGTGCCATGTTGCTCTTGAATCCAAGATCCAAGCATCAATGAGCTTATGTTTGCCTTCAGCAATAGTTGCCTCACTGTATAGAACATCACCGTCATATGAGGTACTTGCCACATTCCCTTGAGGATTCTTTTCATTACTCTTCTTGTTCCAACACTCCTTCTTTAGGTGTCCTCTCTTGCCACAGTTGTAGCAAGTGATGTTTCTCCTTCTACTTCTTGACTTGGATCTACCATGAATTTGGTTCCAATTGGAATCACGTTCCATGGATCTCCCTCTCATCATTGTTAAAGCCTCCACCTTGTTTGCCAACCTATCTTCCGTGTTCTTGCATCGACTTTCTTCTTCAAGAACCGCAGCTACAACCTCGTCGAAGACAAGATCATCCATAAGGACATTGTTGGTCAAGTTGATGATGAGTTGATCATATGAATCAGGTAGACTTTGGAGTAGAATTTCTACACATTCACCTACATCTACTTTATAGCCCAACAATGTGAGTTGAGCAAATAAAGTATTTAGGGTGTTGATATGGTCAGTTACCGATGAGGTTTCTTCCATATGAAAAGTGTAAAGTTTTCTCTTCAAGAAGATTTTGTTGTGGAGTGATTTAGCCTCGTACAGCTTCATCAAAGTGTCCCATATTTCCTTTGCCATCTTCTTTTCTGCAATACTTGAAAGAACCCCATCTACCAGTGCCAAGTGTAAATTAGCAATAGCATTTCCATCCATTTCATTCCACTTTCCGTCATCTGTGACCTCTCACGGCCTTTCTCCAATAGCTCCCAGGCAATTATCTTTACGCAAAATTACCTGTATCTTTATTTTCCACAATGTGAAGTTGCTTCCATTGAACTTCTCTATTTTGTATTTGCCAACCATTTTGTACAATTTGTATGCACGATCTGCAACACTTCTACGGACTATGAACCTAGGAGCTTCGATACCACTATTAGTAGATCTGGTAGCAAAATATGAAATGAGATGAAAATAAAGAGCAATTGAACCACAGACAAATGCAGAAAAATCTTATTATCAGCAATGGAAATAACAATCTTCTCTCTTCATTACAAGGAGAGAACAAGAAGAAGCCTCTCTCTCATGCAATGTGGAAATAACAAGTTTCTGTTTTCATCACAAGGAGAGAACAAGAAGAAGCCTCTCTCTCATGCAATGTGGAAATAACAAGCTTCTCTCTTCATCACAAGGAGAGAACAAGAAGAAGCCTCTCTCTCATGCAATGGGAGAACTCTTAACTCCTCTGTATGACCGATCCTAGGACAAACTTAAATAGCCACATCTAGAGTTACAAAATTGGAAACATCTAAAATTAACTAAGATAGATCTTCACAACATGTTTAGAAGTCTTATGTCATCTTTAGGGAAAATTCTAAAACTATCGGACGATAGAAACAGAAAGTGTAGTTCATGAATAAGCAACTACTAATTCATTGTTGTGATCTACCACTTCACAGTTAGTTTTTTCCAACAAATTCTTGCCTTCAAACTCCCCTCATCTTCTCCTACTCCATACTCCATAGTTAATGTTAAGATTTTCCAACACATTCATTTGAAGTTTCTTGATTTCTATGCCAGAGATACACAACCAAATTGCCTTCCCATAGTTAAATGCAATACCCTTGTAAACATGTTGTAGAAGGCACATTTTCCCACTGCCTAGGAGCCCAACAATGACCAAATCCAATACTTTTAACACCTTGGGTCTATATCCACACTTTTATCTTCATCATGGATGACCCACCAACTTCCTGGAAAACTATGCATCAAAACTATGGATTCGTGATTCTAAACGTGTTTGGGTATGTGTGCCTCGAGAAAAAGTGGGGACAGGGGTTCGTAGTTGGGAACGTGATAGAGAAAATTTAAATATATTAGTTTTTTTTAAAATTAAATCTCATATATCATAAAAATACATTGTAAAATATAGAAGAAGTACAATGTAAATCCAAAATATTGTTAATGCTTAAAAATTGCACAGAAGATTGAAGCAAGAAAATTTGCAAAGGTATGGAGGGCATTAAATCCATTTTCTTACTCAGGAGCCATAATCTGGCCAAACATATAATTTCTGCAACAATCAAAATGACAGCAATAAAATGAAATCCTTTTGTTACTCAATCCAATATTTCCAAAAATGAAATTAAGGCTCCCTCAACCAAATTTATAACAAGTCAGATCTGCTAATACTTTTGTTCAAACGACGCATCCTAGGAACTACCTGTGAGTAGCATCATAGGGCCACGTTGAAGATGACTACATTATAAGAATACACAACTTAACTAAACAAGGCACAGTAACTCATCTCACCTACAATGATCAAAACCTTTCAGCTGGAAAATCTGCACTAGTCATATTGAAAACCTTTCAGACGCTGGAAAATCAGCACTGGTCATGATGAAGGGGAAAGTAAAAACAGAGCACCATGAGCTTGCAGATGGCCATTGTCCATGTGTTGGTGGGCTTCGTTACTTTATAAGCAAACAGATTTTTTAAAAAGTTGAATAAGCATCCATCTGTCATCATGTTTATGACTCATGACCCATGATGATGACCCTGTTTTGTTTTTTCTTTTTTCAGCGGAGATACAATAAAAAGAGCAAAAACCAGCAATGAACAATAAACACGCGTGAATGTGAGTCATGGCGGAACCTTTGACGCTCCAAAGCCAGACGAATCCATGCAAATGCAATGTTTTCGTCGCACGCCCCGTCCAAAACTTTCCGTATGACCCATACTTGGCCCTTCGGCCTTCGGTCACCATAGTAATTCGAACTCCCTTGTTTTCTGTGGTCCGTCTCATGCCGATGCCATGAATCTTGATTGCTTGCTTGCCACTTAACAATGAAATGAAATTTTTGGTATGATTCAGAACAGGTGAAGATATGTAAGATTTTAATGCAAAACGCAGACATCATAAGAGCTAAAAAGGCAATAACAATACGAGGCGAGGCAAGGGAAGGCTACCATTTCAATGTATATGTACAAATTCAGACAAAATTTCATTGGAAATTATGAAATACGTACCCATTGCGAATTTAATGTGCTTCTGTACGCGCTCCCGAACAGTTAATCAAAATTTATCGAAATCACGAATCTCGGGCGCATACCTGGAAAAGAACCCCGACTATCAACACTAAGAGGAGCAGCAGGACCCACTACCCGTTTCTTCATATTATTCTCCCGTTTCTTCATATTATTCTCATTTGCTTTTTCTAACAAAGCATCCAACCGTGAAACCAATTGTTTTATCTCTTGACATAAACCATGCTTAAAGGTCATCTCTCCAACTGGTCTACAGAACAGGCTAATAATCCAGAACTTTTTTGAGAAGGAGCGGTTAAATAGAAAACTAAAACACTCTAACAGATATCTCAATCATATCTTCAGTGTCTAAAGCCACATCCTGGGGCTCTCCTATCCAATTCTGGATCAACTCTGGTTGGTTTACGACTTCATCTGATTCAGCGTAATTCAAAAATTGTTGTAGGTCCTTCAGGCGACTGCTTAGCTTAGGGTGGCATTAAATTCTTGAAGAAGTATATAGCATCTTTTTTAATCTTTGGAGATACCATTGATGCTAGTTTCTGGTTCTGGTTAACAGACAATGCAAGAATCTGTTGATGCATAAATTTTTAACACTGAAAAGAAAAACTCCTTATCGGTACAAAAACAAGCAGAAATAGTTTCAGCTGTATAGGGCTATATGACGTTATGGTTAAATGTGGATCCTCCTAGCCCTTTGTCGTTGCTGTTGCTGCTGGTGGCGTCTGCTGCCGGGCAATTTACCCTGCTGCTGTTGCTGGGACGTCGCCACTCCTGCGTCACGTGCTGCCTGCAGTCCGCACGATCGCCACCTGCAGCTCCCGCAGGACGGCCACTTGTTGACACACGCTCCACCTGCTGACAGCCTGCCTCTGCCTCTGCTGGTGACAGGGAGACCTCTGGCGGAGATGTTTTCTTGGTTTGCTACTGCCGCCCCTTTTCTAGCACCTCTGCGCCGGTCTCATGAATACCCACGTCCACCACTCGCCCACGTCTGCAACTAACGTCCGCCACTCGCCTACGTCGGTTACTCTGCTGCCCCCACGTTCTCCACGTAACGTCTGCGACTGGTGGCATGGCATTATTAGATATGTGGATCCAATGGATTGGTATGTTCATGTCTGGCGTAGATGCTGATGGTACAGAAGGGGCGTAGAAAACGAGCATAAGTATGCTGAAAGAGACGGATGTACGAAGAAGGTCCTATAATTTAAAGCAAACTTTATTTCAATGTATCGGTTGAAGAAATCATTCAACCAATGATTTCATTAGCGGAACCTATACAATTGGGATAAGTGCCCTGTGGTTTTCAGCCGCAGAAACCTAAAATGTACATGTTAACGAACCGCTTCGCCATTTACAGAAGGACTGTGCCCGCAGTTGCCATGACACTACTTTTGCCCTGCTTGCAGGCCACCGACTACTATCCGGGCCAAACCTACATGAGTAATGTGCAGCAATCTTGTACCGGTCGATTGCATTTACTAACAATTGCTTAGGTGAAAGAGAAAGTAATTGTTACCCTTGACTTTTTTGCTATAAGATAACTTCTACCGTAGCAATTAATACATGTTACAAAAAATCTATTCATGTGAGCAATGCTTGATTGTGTTGGCCACATCAATGGCATTTTGTTTTGTTATTCAACCTGGAACAAACATGTATGTGTTTTAATTTTGCTTTTATGTTAATATATATGTTTTTGAGGTTTATGTTGTTGCTTTCTTCTAAAAAACCCCTATGCACAAATATAATATCATTTATAAAGATACAAGAAATAGGATAAGGTATAATAGTTAAAATAGAGATAAGCTAGTAGTGCTCTATGTAATAAAAGAATATCATTAAAACTAAAAAGGAAATATTACAAGATAGCAAAGCTTACTATCTTATATAGTGTTGAATGTTGGGCCGTATATAAAAAGGAATAAATAATAAATCATAGTGGTAGAAATGTGAATGCTTAGATGGATCTTGAATGGAAGTGGCTCCCATTTTGGATAAGTTGCAAGAATGACATCTTAGATGGTTTGGGCATGTGTAAAGAAGATCAGATAAATAACTTATAAAAAAAATGTTGCTACATCATTGTGCTAGTAAAGCTATTAAAAAGAAATAGGAACAAATGATTGAAAATTGTATGAAGAAATTACAAATAAACAAAGATCTAGCTCTTAATAGAGGTGAATGGTAAAAAAGAACTCATGTAAGCGACCCCATTTTGTTAAGACGACACAATGATAATAAATTTTGTTGACCTACCATTGTCACATTGTATGAATATGTCACAAGCAATAGCAATCCTACCATGCCAAGTTCCTATTCTAATGATATTAATGAAATACATCTATTATAGACTAGTGTCAAATTCCTTGGGGTATGTGTCGCAAGTCTATGATACTTGAAAATAAATACTCAAAAACTTAGAGATGTAAACATAGGTATTTTGTTTAATTTAGAAAAGAAACACTAAAAAGATACATTATATATGTATATCTCACTAGTGTATTATTTACTAAAACGAAAGTTTTTCCTTATGTCCATTGAGACTCCTTGGATCTACTAGACCAATCTCAAAATTCCTTTTATAAGTGAATCTAATTTTTTTCAACAAATCTAATTTTTCTCTCTTCAATTTTTCTACAACAGATCTAACTTCTCTAGAATATTCCTATGGAGGATTTTATATTATTCTCAACTTCATCAACCAATGTTGAAATTTCTACTTCTTTTATTAATGTAGAAATTTCTTTTGATTTTAAAAATACAAATTTAAAAAATGGTAAGAACAATGTTGTGATGTCTTCTTTTAGTAATGTTAATGCAACTAAGAAAACTAATTTTGTTCTTTCTAACGATGCATATAAGTCATTGGTTGTTAATCTTTCATTAGAATATGTGTTCATTCAAATTTGGGGTTACATACTTCATAATCAAAGTTTTCTGTCATAGTTAAATGAAGTGATGAAAAAACACAACATCCAAGTCCTTCAGGCTAAGTATTATTATCATTTTTTCTATTTGTTGAGTTAGGCAATGCTTCAATAGTGCAATGTGCCCTAGATATAGGGTCTTTTATACATAAGCATACAGTATTGATCATTCATACATGGGCTCTAGATTTTAATGTTCAATATGAAAAATATGCTAAAGTTTCATGATTTATCACGTTAATAATCTTCCATTGATTTTTTATAAAGTTGTGTATGACATTGTTAATATTTTTTATCTTATTAAGCATATGAAGTTTATTTTTACAACTTTTTACTTTTGTAAAAATTTTATTATTACATATAAAGAAACAAGATGGCATTATTACATATAAAGATTCATTAGCATTTTCTAATAAATGGTGATGGTAATGGGAAAGAAAAGTTACAGGAATCTTGATGGTGATGGATAAGAAAAAATAGAGAAAATAGTAGCATTATTACATACAAGGATTCATGAGGTTTCTCCCATAAATGTTGATGGTAATGGAAAAGGGAAAAAATGCAAAAATTACCATGATTATTAATGAGCGATGGAGTACCCAACACCCAACCATATGAGATACGAGTGTTCACACACAATCCTAGTCAAACTTTGCAAATAAGACAATGTGATTATACTAGTAATTAGTTAGCATTCGTAATCTTTATCTTCCCATGTGAGTTAGTAAAATCAATGCATATGGTTTAACTCACAATGAGATATATGATAATTGATGTTGAATTGGCCATTAAGCTCCTAGTAAACATGAAGTGAAAGTAGAAGTTGCACATAGTGTAGGGTATAAGGCAATTAGAGCAAAGAATTTTCTAATCTTAGTTTTTCTATATTGAATAATTAACATTATCTTATATGATAACAATAAAAATGATGGTGAAATTAAATGTGATGTATAATAGATAGAGTAATTAGAAAGATGTTAGGATTATAACTTTCTTATAGTAAGTGAAATGTTAAACATTCTAAATTTTTGGATAACAACAATGGTGAGGATGAATGACATAAAATTGCATTGGTTATAAGAACAATGGAAAAGATAAAAGAATGAGAATATTTTTTTGGTAATAGGTAATATGAAATAACATGTTCCTAAGTTGACAATATATTAGGTGAAATAGGGTATCAATATATTGAGTTTTGAACTTAGCACCTTTGAGTGCAAGGTTGTATGAAATGATCATCTAACTAGCAACCAATGTTCAATAATATGAGACTAAAGCTAACATTTTATTTAAAAATATTATAAATTAGCCTTTAAAAAGATAATAAACTCTACCATCTAAAATTAAGATGAAGAAACTAATTCATGTGTAAATATGTCTTTCAATTTGAGGTTGTGGGACCCCAAAAAATAAGTATATTAAAAATAAAAACTCATAGTACAAAACCAAAGAGGTAAAGGAGAAACTCCAAAAACAACAAAAAGGAAAGGCCTAATGGTTTTAAATATGTCTTTTCAAGTTTTCATCCTTACAACCAATCCTAAAAAACCTCCTCTCTAGTGTAGGAAAAGGATCAACCCTTACTATTGGCAACCATTTGGGACTAGACTATGAGCATTGGTTGGCCTCCATGTCTCATGACCTTGGGAAGTCACAGGGTCAAAGGTGTTCTTCAAACAGGGTTTAGGTGCTTGCTAGTCTCTGAAAACATCAAGGCCCAAATAACTCCAAATAAACTCAGTAGTTATAAAACGAACTAATCATGAATATGTGTTTGCTATTGTGAATGTTAAAATGATTGGGTTATGTATGAAACTGTAATTGGCTATCATAAAAGAAATTCAGCTATCTTTGTAAAATACTGTGAGTTATTAGAGATTCATATCTTGTTCAATCACTTAGTCTATATAATCCCTATAGTATGATACTTGTAACAAATAAAATTTTGCTAAAACTTTTGAGCAAAATTTTGCGAATCTACTCCTAATTTTTCCCAGAGAGAAAGTTCCACAAGAAAACTAGAAATAGAGCAAGATTCAATGGACATAGAAAGAGGAAGAAAAGAATGAAGAATTGATTGAAATTTCAAATATCTAAGCAAGATAATTTGACATAAGGAAACACTTCACAATAAATCTATTCCTAATTCAATAATTACAAATTGTCCAAACTTTCTAAGCTCAATAAGCAATTTCATAAAGACAATCTCATTATACTACCAAAAATCATTACTTAAAAAAAAGTACAACTTTCCATTTTGGCTAGTTAATAGTTGTCAAAGATTGCATTCAACAGAGGTTTCAAAAAATTTGACAATTTCTAGATTGAAATACCAAGGCAATACATTTTAAAAATAAAGAAGCTATTTCAGTCATTTTAAAATACTAAAGATTTTCCTAGATTTTCTACGCTCAAAGTAAGCAAATTCATTAAGACATTACTATTAAATTGCTCTTGAGGCTTTTCAACAACATAAGCTCTTCTATGAAAAATCTTAATAGAAGTTTAATATTACATACAAACACAACTATAAAAGCAACCTAGGAAAAATCCCAAAATTAAATGTCAAACACAATACTATCTAAATCATTAGCTAAGTAACTAAAACAAAACGGAAAGAAATAAACTCACAGGATTAAAACAAAGAAGCTAAATTGATGTCTTTAACAAGCCATGCTTTTACAATCTTTAATCTTCTTCTAAGCTGCTTCAACCAATTACCCATTTTTGCTCTACCTTTGAAGCCTTTTTATAGTGGCTTTGGATAGTGATGGATAGTAGGTAACCCTACATCCAACCATATGAATCACAAGCATTCATGCATGATCTAGTCAAATTTTGTGGATGAGACTAGTTGTAACATCTAGAATATTAAGCATTGATCGTAGGACATTGTCTTCCCACTCAGACTAGTGGTAGCTTTGTCATGTATGGTTTAGTCCAAAGTGAGACATATGATAACTAATGTTGTTAGGCCTTGATTACTCCTAGTGATAAACATAATTAAGAATGAAATTTAATCCTAAATCTAAGTAATGATGGTAATGTAAATCTACTCTATCCTAGAGCAACGAGCATCCAATCTTAGCTTCTTGTACATGTCTTAGGCTCATGTAATTGTTACTAGGTTACCAAGCATTATACTACTAGGTGAACCAAGCTATAACACTACTGGGATTACCAAATGATTACACTTAAACACTTGAAACAAGTCGTACTCATTCTGCTTTACTAATGAACAAGAAAGTTAAAATATTTGGAAATGTAAATGATTAAACTAAAAAAATAGTAAAAACTAGGCTAAGTAAAATAGTAAAAACTAAGTGGATGCTGCAATGATGAAAAGTAGTCTCGATCTTTATTTTTGATCATGAACTGTGCCCAAGTACACTTCACTCAAATAAATATTCCCTACAACTACTCAACACCACACTACAAGCATTCACTTTATCACTAAAACTACAAAATGAAACTACTAGAATCTACCTAAGGGTGGAATGAAAGTTATCTAGATTATGCATCCAAGTGCTCTATTTATAGGTAGGCATGCATCCTACGATATCAAATATCTGAGAATTTAGCATGTGATATGATATCAGATATGTGATATTGCAGCTTTGATATTGGAGCTCTGATATCATAGCTGACCAAAAATTGACTTTTTGTCAAATAGATATGATATAGCATCAACGATATCACAAATGCAACATAGCATTAATGATATACCAATAATTGATGACTTATCATACCCCCACAATTGACTAAAAACTCATCCTCAAGTTAATAGTATAGGGCTAAACTTTCTTTAAAAAATTGGAAAGGTACAAGATTATTGATCGACTTTAAATACTGACTGATTTTAAGTGTTATAGTGGTGTGTACAAAAAATGACATAGTTACATGACAAAATTAAAATAAAATTTAAGGTGGCTCGATGTAGTTTGTATTTTAGGTGGTGGTGGCTCTTCTATTAGCTTCTTCCCTTTGTTGTCAAGCTTTTGGAATTGATATTTATTTAGGAGCACCTAAAGTTTTTCTTTTTCTGTCCTTGTCTTCTTTTCCATCTGCTCCCTCTACCAAGTATGGCATAGAGACTTCCTCAATTTACATTATTGAATCAGCTTGTTATTTTCACAAGAATTGGTACACTTCTCCTAAGTACGATTGACGAGTCGTATTTTAGTGTGCCACGATATCATGTACGCAATATCACATCCGCGATATTGCATGCCTAGCTACGATATCGTGTACATGATATTGCAGCTTGTCTTCTCATCTATAAATAAGAGGTAGACAGTTCCAATAGGCATCATTTTGATCATTAAGTTACTTTTAGAGTTAATTTTCTATTTTTCCTCTCAACCCTTTTCCTCCCAGTGTATGCCCGCAGTGTGGTGAATGTAATTGTACGGCATCCTTTATTCGAGTGTGATGTACTTGAACATGCACATGACCGGTAATAAAGATCTAGATTACTTCATCATTGTAGCATTCACTTAGATTAATTATTTATTTAATTGTTATTTATTGCTTTCCTAGTTAATCTCTTCTCACCCTTAAACTCCTATTAAACGTGGAATGAGTACGACTTGATTACGAGCATTTAACTATGACTACTTGGTAACCCAGTAGCATACCTAGGATCTAAGCTTGGTAATCCCAGTGGTAGTCGAGCACAAAGTCCAAGATGTGTACGGATAATCAAGGAACAGATGCTCATTGCACTTAGGCTAGCTAGATTCTCTCTCACCCTTTCTCTCTTAGCTTAGTCAATATTACTTTCCATTGTTCCCAAGAGTAGCATTAGGTTAGAAGCCACATCATACACCTCACTCTAAACTAAATCATATGTGAAAAAACTAATACTAGTTCAGGTGGGAAGACAGCGAACTACATCCTAAGGCTAACTATCTAGATGCCACAACTAGTCCATCTACAGAGTTTGACCGGATCGCGCGTGTAACACTTGTATTCGTATGGTTGAGTGTAGGGGTACCTCACCACTCATCATTGGCATCATTGCCAGGGACGGTGCTAGTTATCTAGATTAGTTATATCATACAAGGTTGCTGTATAGGAATTAACGATATATCTTTTAAAAAGAAATAATTATAAAAAGTCACATACAAATTCACACACAATTTCACAACCATGCCTCTCCTACAAGACCATAATAATGCCACACCCTGAAGATTGACAATGAAGTTCATTGGAGAATCAACGAACTATATGACAATGAAGATTGAAGTACACAACCTGAGGTGGAGGTTTCTTATAAACATAAACAAAGACAACATCATCCCAATGCATGAAAGCATAACCTACCTGATGACGATGAACCCCTACTGGCCATTACAAGCCTAACGCAAATACAAGAGGCTGTTTGAATCTCCCTNATGGAATAACATTGATAATAGTTGGCAAAAATTGAAGCTCTTTCCTATGATACTCATTGACCAAACAAAAGTATGGTATAGATCATTAAAACCAAATTCAATACGACATTGGCCAACAATGGTAGAACTCTTTAACAAAAGATATCAAACCTACGCAAGAGTGTTAGCCTTGAGGAAACAAATCCAAGAGTGGAAACAAGTGCAACATGAACCCTTGGACATGGCCTTAGAAAGATATTATGCACTATTAAACAACTTCCCAGGCCATGAGTTCTCCGAGGAAAGGCTAATGTACCATATCATTGATGGGCTTTGTGATGCAACAAGAGAAACCCTAGGGATGTATGCGCAAGGTCAACTATACAAACTACGAACCCATCAAATCCAAGAGCTTATTAAGAAGGTAGCAAAAGAAGAAGGAGAAATGGCTAGATGGGAGAGTGTTGAAAAACATCAATGGGACCAGAATCTCAACTTAACAAAGGTTCATAATCACAAAAAGGAGAGATCAACCTATATC
Organism: Gnetum montanum; assembly: GCA_015680685.1. NCBI lineage: Eukaryota > Viridiplantae > Streptophyta > Gnetopsida > Gnetales > Gnetaceae > Gnetum > Gnetum montanum. Next base: position 67,959 of record MNCI01002523.1, on the reverse strand, counting down.
AAGGTGGAAAAACCATCTTTGCCAACACAACAATCACTAGAAGAAGTCAAGGCAAAGATTAATAAGATGTTGGAATGGACGTATAAAAAGTGTGGAGAATATATCGATATTATTGGAGATAGAGTTTTGACAACCTGAGAAGTAGGAAAAAATATCAATAGACAATCAGAAAGAAGGGATGAAGAAAATAAAAGCTCAACTGCCAATCATACATATGAATGCAACATTTTCCTGTACGATAACCCCAAGGGTCAATGCCCAATATTATTTCACCTATATGAACATTGAGGAAGCACGTTACACCTAGAGATCTTATAGAGATACTATGTTCGATCACAGTGGCAAAAATCCCAGTCGTGGGGGAAGCCATCCCTAAACTAGAGACACCCTTCATATCCTCTGAATCCAAATGCTTATCGAGTTCAACATCTTGTTTCTCCAACTCGGTCAACATACTCTATCTCGCCGCATTATTATTCCCCTCAGAACTATCAACCCATGTCCTCAACACAAACACCACCTTGTGTATCTTACACTTCTCCTAATTTTCAACATTCTCATCCTTTCCCTCCTTCGACATCACCATCAACTGTTCCTAAGGTGTCTACACCACAACAACAACCGATGAATGTTACCTGTGTTACTACTACCAATAGCAGTGAGAGGCCTCCTCAACATCAAAAGCGTCCCTTCTTTAAACATGACTGTAAGAAGGGACAACACAATTCCAAGGCCATTGCATCCTCCAACTCAGCACAAGTCCCACACTGTGGTGCACCCTTCTCTTCGAACCCAACGCCTCATGTTACTTCATCAGGGCCACTAATCAACACTCCAACAACCATATGGCCCAATGAACACAGTCATGGAAGGCAACATCTTGATCCTTGCATACCATCTAACGGTCTCAAATATCATAGTGGGTCAACTCGTTATCCGAGAACCACATCTCATAAATTGCCTCACTATGATTACTATAACCAAGTGTGTGAACCCCGATGGGGTAAGTATGACTGGGTCCTAATATTTCCAACATGTAAGGATCCTCATCTTTCATTTACTAATCCTTGCCATCATCAACCATTTAGTTATGAGGGATACCCCCCATTCTAATAACAAGCAGGATTAATAAATAACTTTTTATTTTCTTTAATTTTACAACTTTTTGTTTTCAAGTTTTTCATTTTTCAAATTCTTGTTTTATCTTTTTGTCTTTTTGTCTCTTTACGTTTTTATAAGTAATCTCATCTAC
>MNCI01002523.1:32388-66455 GCA_015680685.1 Gnetum montanum | reverse complement strand
AAAACAAAATCACTCCTCCCTTGAACAAAATGTTAAGTGATTGTACTCCTTGTTGTTATGGTACTCTCATAGTCGCTCGTCATGGGATGAAACAATGCGATGTCACTGATCAGAGGAATGGACTTGGTCCTGATCTTGGAACAACAGGTTAATGACACCTTAATCATGCCTTACACGTAGGATTCACTGTGCCCTGGGTCAATTACCTCATGTCCCAATCTCTACAATCCCTTCTATAGTTTGTCTCATCTCACTGTTCGTGTAATTGTAGCTCATGTCATGTGTAATGTAGAATTCTTACCTCATTCCGGTGATATTTACATGTGTGTATTTTGTGGAACTAGTGCGGATTACATTTAACCCTTTGAGTGCCCACGGACACTTTTAAGTGTGGTTACGGAAGGGCATTATTGGTTGGAACCTGCTTTGGGGAGGATCCACTTGCGTAATTTTTGTAATTTTCACTCATGACCTATCTTCCACATACCATTTATTACCCTCAACATATTGTCCACAATTTTCTTTTCCTTATTACTATCCCTCCGATTCAACGTTCCTATGAACCATCACATAGCCTTTTTCTCCCATCTGAGGTCCTTATTGATAAATTCCACACCATCATAATTATTTGTGCCTTTTGAACTAATTGAATTACCCTAGAACCCCTTAACAATAGCCCAATGTCCTAATTTTACAACGTCAATTTCAAGAAAATATTTAAAAAAAGTTAGTATCTTTCATTGTCCAAAATATCAATGAAGTCGCGATATCATGTTCGTGATGTATCATACGTGATATCGCGTCCCTTCAAACTATATTTAGATGACCCCCACGCTGCTACAACTCATTTTCAACCATTCATGTGAGGGGAGTTTTTCAATTTTCTCTCTACAACTTGTGATTGCGCAACCCTTACTTTCATACTCATAGCTCACTCACTGGTACTTCGATTTTCATTTCATCTGAACCTACCTAAACCCAGAGTATTCAGCTTAGTCATGGGGGAGGGGCACACACCAAATAGTGCATAAATTTTTTGAAATTCATCATCGCCCGAAGGACATCTTTAAGGGTAATTAGCTATAAAATTAAGAATAAAATGTGTCAAAAACAATTTCATCCCCTTAGCTATACTAGAAAATTAAATTTGAAAACCACCTAAGCAAAGAGGACTCAACATTATAATCTTTTGGGGACATGTTCTTCTAATAATTAACATCACAGGAAAATAAAGTAAATCTATTAAGGCAAGCAGTAAGGTATAACCTAACTTTAATAACAACCTTACTAACGATTGGCCCCATGTGATTGCAGATGGCCCCAAAACATGGACAATAGGAAGGTCCTACTCAAGGGTGGAGCAAACGACCTAGGAGAGGAGGAAGACAAGATCTTGTCAGACAACATGTAGAGCAGGAGGAACAATCATTTAGCATCCACCAAGAGGACCCTGCTTCTGTATAGTCAAGGTAGGCAGAAGGAGGAGCAGTTGTTGCAGCTAAACAAGGACAACATCTCACATTGCCCCAGGATTGTGTTCAGGCTATCCACGAAAGGCCCACATTCATTGTAGTGATTGTGGAATTAAAATTTCAATCTTTTGCAAAGTTTGCTCCTAAGGCTATTAGGGACCACCTCAAAGGATCCCCATTATGGCCTATACTCTTTGAAAGTAGTGCCTGGTACTTATGGGAAATGTACCAATTTTGGCACAATAAAGAAGAAGGCACCATGGTTAACAATTGTAGTGTGATTGTTGATTTCTCTGTTCAAACCATTTTGGAAGTATTAAACCTTCCGAATATAGGGCCAAAGGTTTCTTAGAACCAGCAGGACACTTTTAGAACTGAGAAACTTAATAAACTATTGACAGAGAATTAAAGGGTGGTGGAAGAAAAAGAGAAGGCTGACTGGGATGCCTCTATGGCACAAGTGCAAACTTACATGCGCGTCAAGGCACTCAAGGCCTTACAAGAGGAGAAACTCCAGGCCATACTTCAACGCCATCAAGTACCAAGACCTGGAGCACAAGACAAGGGGAAGGCACCTATGGAGGAGCCACCGCCACCAGGAACTACATGAGTTCCACCAATTTTGTAGCTGTAGCACATTCTTTGTGTTGTGTCTCACTTTTGTTTTTTCCTCCACACTATGGCATAAACTCATTTTCACCATCCAATAATCCCATACCTATCCACTATGTAATCACTATAACTCAAGGACAAGTTTTCATTCAGTCATGGGGTTATGATGAGTTGTATTTTGGTGTGCCTCAATATCGCTTGCCTAGCTACGATATCATGTCCGCGATATCTCATGCCTAGCTATGATATCACGTACACGATATCGCAGCTTATCTCCTCATCTATAAATAAGAGGTAGACAATTCTGATAGGCATTATTTTGATCATTAAGTTAGTTTTAGAGCTAAGTTTCTATTTTTCCTCTCAACCCTTTTCCTCCCAATGTATGCCTATAGTGTCGTGAATATAATTGTACGGCATCCTTTATTCGAGTGTGATGTACTTGGACATGCACATGACCAGCAATAAAGATTGAGATTACTTCATCATTACAGCATTTACTTAGATTAATTATTTATTTAATTTTTGTTTATTGCTTTCCTAGCTAATCTCTTCTCACCCTTAAACTCCTGTTAAACGCAAAATGAGTACGACTTGATTACAACAATTTAACTGTTGCTACTTGGTAACCCAGTAGCGTACCTAGGATCTGCACTTGGTAATCCTAATGGTAGTCGTGCATGAAGTCCAAGATGTGTATGGATAATCGAGGAACAGATACTCATCGCACTTAGGCTAGCTAGATTCTCTCTCACCCTTTCTCTCTTAGCGTAGTCAATATTACTTTCCATTATTCCCAGAAGTAGCATTAGGTTAGAAGCCACATCATACACCTCACTCTAGACTAAACCATACATGACAAAACTAATACTAGTCTAGGTGGAAAGACAGCGAACTGCGAAGGCTAACTATCTAGATGCCACAACTAGTCCATTTGCGGAGTTCGACTAGATCGTGCGTGTAACGCTCGTATTCGTATGGTTGAGTGTAGGGGTACCTCACCATTCATCAACCATTCACTACTATTGGTTAGTGTGGGCCATAATGGAGACGCTTAGAGCTGCATCTTTATAGATTCCATGTTGTGAAGGTCCTCCTTCTGGTGGTCTCTTTGGGACCATCTGCAATCAACAAGGGTTTGAAATTATTAGCATGTTCTTATCAATTCTTAGTACTTTTCTACCTTTCTCGTACCCTTGGTTGTATCAAGTTCCTATCATATTATGATTACAAAGTTGGAAAAAATCTGCAAAAAAGGAATCCCTTAGTTGTTATATCTTTTAGTTATTTATGATCTTATATCAATTTCCTTGCTTATTATGGCCTAAAATAGTTGATATGATCTATTAGGAGTATTATCTGAATCTTTCTACCCTTATTTTCATTTATTAACTTTAAGATTCTTATTATCTCTTTATACTTACCCTTTATAGTATCTTTCAATGTTAAAAATTTTTGGCTCAAATTTTCAAATTCTCACTTATATCATGCAATGCATCCCCCACAACTATGTTGAATGCTTTGGGATCAACAAGATTTAAGAATTTTGGAAATTGAAGCTATGAGGATGAAGTTATGGCCTTTGGAAGCTAGTGTGCAAGAGGGTTGAGGAAAAACTACAAAAACTTCTTTTGCTATAAATGAGAGATGAAAATTGCACTAACTCCCATGCTTATATATACTATTTTTATATGTGTGACATTACAAATCATACATTGTAGATATGACATCGTAAATATGACATCACCATTAAATATTTTAAATTTTTCATTAATTTTTCTTAGAAAAAATTAAGTCAAATGGAATATTTGAAAGATGTAAAGCTTATCTAAAGAGTCATGATCATTAATGATGCACAATTTTCAAAAATTTGGCATTTAAAGTTCCTAAAAAGGAATCTTAGATAATGAAGTTTTATTGTATGGACAAAAGATGGGTAATGAATTTATGACGTATGAACAAAGTATGAGATATTACAAGAAGTATTTATTAGATTTTGGATAATCTTGGAAGACACAAGATGATGTAAAATTACATGGCAAGTATGAAATACAAGAGTTATAGAAGTAGGCTCCAACCCTTAATGCCCTTGTATAACTATGCCTAAAAATTGTCCTTAGGTACTCAAGGAGTTGAATGTAAGACATAACTATTTAGCAAAACACACATTTTAGTATTGCCAAGTTGAAAAAACAACATTGTATTATACAAAACCACAAGTTATGACTAAATATATAATGTGGTGAGATGGACAATAATCGAGACATGAGGTATCTTACCATAGGCATAATGAATTTTTGTATGTTATGGATGGTTAAGGTAATCATTAGCCCTTCTTTCCAAGATTTAAACCAAGTCCAAACCACTTTTCAATGACATCACATTATTTCATCTCTAAGAGTTACAGCCATAAGACTACCATTGTTGAAAGAAGTATTACCACTTGGCATATTGTCCAAGGGAGGAGTTTAGTCATGACACTTATTTTAATTTTAGATTTTTGAGAAGTCACCTACCTTCAAGCATGGGTAACATGTCATTCCAATGGGACCTCTAGAAATTTATTTTATGCTCTTTTATTTTTATCTATGTCAACCTTACCAAAGGACTACCTTTAGGCATGGGTAACATGTCTTTCTAGTGACATGGTAAGGCAGCATGTATTTTACTCTTACTTCCATTTTGTGTTAGATCTACATGAATATAATACAACCCAAATAACATGATAGAACTCACAACAACAATTTAAGAAAATCCACAAATTTCTTTGATGTCACATCTTTTATATTCCCACTTGGTTCTTAACTTTTATGTCTAGGTATAATGATCACAAGTTTGATGATGGAAAGAATATCATTATGGCCATGGTAAGAACCTCTTATTATCGGAATGGTTGGTTGGATGGTGTCATCTCACTATATAGATAGCCAGTCCCTTATGATTGACAATATAGAGAAATCTTCACCTTATTGGAACTACATTTGGCCTTATTTGATGTGTTTTATTGAAAATTTACAAGAACATGAACAAGAAAAATGAAAAAAAAAGTATGAAAAAATGGAAAAATATTAAAAGAATGAAAAGATATCAAAGAATGTGAAAATTTGTAAGAAATGTAAAAATGCATAACAAAAAATTAGAAATCAAAAATAAATTATAAAACAAAAAATTTAAAAAACACTTATTAATTTCTTAATCATGATTAGTATCTCCCCCATGACTAAACTCATGGGTGAGTGTTCGAAAAATGGACCCTAGTTCCCTTGGATCATATACTTGAGGTCTCTCATTGACCATCATTAGCAACTTAGTTTTTCAATTATCATCCCATGTAATCTTGATGGTAATTGAATTTTTATCATCTAAGTCCTTAGTTCCTCTTTCTATTGGTGTAGGATTGTGGTTTAGTATTTCCATTTGTAAGTTCTTAGTTGGGGCCATTTTCTTAGAATGGAAATTAATATGTGGTTTAGATGTTTCCATGCATGTTTTGGATATTTGAGAATTCTTAGTTATTGACCACTAGGTGTCTTTTGGTTTAGTGGCCCCTGCTCTCTCTTGTGCACACACTTCTTTTTCACATTTGTTGTGGGTTGATGTAATGACTATGTTGACATTCTAGAAGGTCGGTCCACAACTGCACCCTTCTTTTTCAATAGTAATGCATGGAATTGCTTGTCTCTCCATTATGATAGGTTCATCTATTATGTTTTGTATTGGAGTGGAAATGGGTGTCAACTTTTGTGTTGGATAGGAAGACATTGTTTTGGTGAGAAAGGATGTTGTACTTGGTTAGCCTTGTGCTAGTTTTGATGAGCTAGGAGGTCTATGAGTTTTGTGCCCATGTGTGGAAACTATCCTAAAGAAAGAATGTTTTTGAGACTTTTGCTGAGATCTACTAACATTATCATTTACTTGTATGTTCATAGCACAAGTGGCATTCTTTCGTTAATGTTGCGGTGCCAATCCTCCCAATGTTGTTAGTGGTGACATATGGTGGAGGGAAGTATGAGAATATTGGGGATGTCACAAAGGTTAAGAGGTTTGAGATGGTGATCCCATAGGAGATGCTATGGGTTGATGATATTTGGGAGAGTGATATTACTGATTCAAGATAAAGGAAGTAGAACCATTTGGAGAAATAAGATGTTAAACATAGTAGTCATACAAGTTCGACTGGCAATAAGGGTATTGCTAGTTTGTTGATGGCATTCCCCACAATAGTTGGTTTTGCCATTGCAGTTGATAGTAGTGTTGAGGCTGATAAGACATCCCACTGAAATAGTATAGTTGTTGGTAGAATTTTCTATAACTACCTTGTGAGTAAGGTAATTTCCTAGGCATTTACTTTTGTACAAACTTGGGATTTAGAGCAAAAGCCCCAAACTCATGTAGATGTAACATAACTGGGCAATAGCCCTTTGGATGGTCACATTGGTAGATGTCACATACCTGTTTCTTTGTTCTTTTTCCTCTTCTTATTTTAATCACTCAATCCTTTTCACATTACCCTCTCCACTATGGTTTTCACATAGGTTGTAACTTTTTCATTTATCAACTCCTACATCTTATCTATCCTTACTTCAAGTTTACCAATAGACTTTTGTATTGGTAGGCTTTGTTATGAAATCACTTCATTAAGAGTTGCCTCTTTTTCCTCATCATAGACATGGCTCCTATTCTTTTGAAGAGTTAGTTCGCAATTATATTCCTCTACATTCTCTTATTTACATAGCTCTCCTTCTTCTTTTGTCACTTACTCAACTAGCCTTTGTATCTGATGGTTTTTTAATTTAGATAACTAACCTCAAGCATTAATGCCAAGGGTCTCTCTCTTTTGGCTATGAATCCCATCTATGATGTGGAAAAGCTACTCTTTTTGAGAGAAATCATGACCTAGACATCTATGTAGTATTAAGTAGTATTTATCCAAGGCCACATCCAATGATTCATGTTTTTCCTACCTCCATCTTTAGATTTATTTTCTTAGGTTGGACATTCTTGGATAGGTTTGGTATTTCTCATTGAAGAGTTCCAGCATTGTGGAGCATTGATGGATTGAATCTTGTGCCAAAAATCTATACAAACTTTCAACTTCGTCTATTAGTGTCCTAGGAAAGAGCTTAAGCTTTTGCCACTCACTCTTGATGTTCTGCAAGGTGCAGGCATCATAGAATGCTTATAAGTGATTTTGTGGATTAGAATTGTAGCCTCCCACAAATTTATGGATTTTATTCATATCAAGCCTTTTGAAGCAACTTTCCCTTTGGTGCCTATGGGGTATTCTAACTACCTCCATTATCTGCATCATACTCTTAGTAGCCAACAAGGGTTCATCGTCATCAAACATGTCGTGGCGATAATTTATATTTCTATTTGTTTGATTATTATGATCTCATTTATTCCTACTTTAATTATCTCATCTAATTCTATTTCTATCTTTTTCTTAACCCCTTAGTGTATCTCTATTTTTATACCTATGTTCATCTTCGTCAGAACTAGACATGGAAGAGGAAGAGGAAGATGGGGGATTGGGAGAATCACCATGGTTGCTATATCTTCCCCTATGATTCATTGATTTATCCCTTTTAGGTTTGGAGGAGGTCCTAGGCCTTAAGGCCCTCCTTATTCTAGGACATACTCCATCTTATCTGGGATTGTTTGTATTAGTTGAATGTAGTCTTTAAGTGTAGTAAGGATCCAATTAAGCATATGAAATCCCTGCTTGTAGTTGTTTATTCCAATTTTCCTCAGTATAGGTCCTATCACTTCTCCTAATAATGTTTTCATCATATGATGCATTATTGACTCTATGTGAAGAAGACATGGTTTTTTTCTTGATAATGTGTATGACTTAAAATATTAATGTTTTCTACAAGATAGATCATTAACATGTTTACAGCGATTATGTATAATATAACTAATCTAGACAACTAGCATCATCCTTGGCAATGGTGTTAATGATCATTAGCAAGTGCCCCTATGCCCAACCATATGAATCATAGGCATTCGTGCATGATCCGATTGAATTTTATGGATGGTACTATGATGAAGCCATTGTTCATCTAGATGGGATACCTAACATCTAAGCAAATGAAAAATGGTTTCCTTATGAATTCTTACACACTCTTCAAGTATTTCTTTGTTGGGGCTATAGATAAACAATTTCCCAATGAGCCAAAATGGTATGATGGCATTTTAACCTATCTTCTCACTCAAGATATGCCACAAGGCTTGGACCACTAGAAAAAATAGCAATTTCTTCACTAGGTAAAACACTTAATAGAGATTAATGGACACCTTTACAAGGTGTATGCTTATGGTCTGGTTCACTAGTGTGTCCCTAATGCTGATCAACTGCATGTTCTCCAAGATGTTCATGAAAGTCGTTGTGGAGGACACTAAGCTAGGAGATGCACAATGATTAAATTCCTAGTAGCAGGGTACTATTGGCCAACAATATTCAAGGATGCTCATCATTACGTCCACTCTTGTGAATGATGTCAAAAAGATGGTGGAATGACTACTTGAATGAAGGAACCTCAACAATGGATTCAACCATTTGAACCCTTCGACATTTGGGGCATTGATTTCATGCGTCCCATCACACCCATGTCAAATGAAAAGCCATACATCATAGTCACTGTCGACTATTGTACAAAATAGGCAGAAGTAGTAGCCATCATCAACTATACATATTCTACTATTTCTTAGTTTGTACAACAAAATGTTGTAAATAGGTTTCTTATGCCACATGCATTAATTTCTGATAATGAAACTCACTTCACAGGAATTACTTTTTGGAAGCTTATGTAGTGCTTGGGGGTTGAACATAAACTCACAACATCCTACCATCCCAAAGCTAATGGTCAAGCTAAGGTTACCAATAGGAAATCACAAAGATTTTGATAAGAATTGTTAGCAAATATAGGGAAAATTGGAGTATAAAACTCAATAATGCCCTTTGGACCTACCACTCAACATGGAAACTTCCTATAGGCTATTCTCCCTATGAGCTTGTATATGGAAAATTACCAACACTTCCTATTCAATCTGAGCTTCGTACCCTTTCAATTGCTTGTAACTTTGACCTTGACTTAAGTCTAGCCCAAAAAGAAAGACTAATGAATCTCAACCTATTACATGAAAATCAATTAGTAGCCCTATCATCCAACGAGTTGCACAAGGCTTATAACAAAAAGTGTCATGACCTAAAAATCGAAAAAGTTAAATTTCAACCAAGAGATATGGTTCTCTACTGGAACCCCATACATGTACCTCAACGAACTAAGTTTCAAACATTGTGGGAAAGACCTTACATTATTTACAATATTTTTCCTCTAGGGCCATGATGATCTATAAGCCTAAGAGCCCAAACAAGAAATACTTGGTCAACATACAACAAGTCAAACCTTTCCATGAGTATAAGCTAGTAAGTACAACAAACGCCTCATTAGATGAACAACCATGCTCAATATTTTAGATCTCCTCCTTTCAACTAAGTCATGGGAGAGATGGCCACCCATACCAATCATATAAGTGACTCTTTAATTTTTCAATTTTTTGTTTTACAACTTTTTGTTTTACACATTCTTTAGTTTACATCCCTTTATTTTCATGTTATTAATCTTTTCTAACTTTTTTATACACCATCGTTAGTACATTTGCTATTTCTTGAATATTTTACACTTTATTTTATATTTTATTTTATTTTATTTGATGTGATTTTTTAAGTTTTTATTAATAAGTGCTAGGTACAATGGTAATATGTTGCTTGATGGTGGTATGTACTACTTTATTATTTGATTGTTGGTGTCTACTTTATTATTTGATTGTTTGCTTGATGGGAAGGATGTCCACTTGCTTCAATCCTTGCTCTTCGGTGTTATCTTCATGCTGTCATTGGAGATCCTGCTGTCGAGCGTGCACATCTACAGTACCTGGGCGTGTACGCCGGAGAGCCGGGCGTATACGCTAAACGTATACGCTGGGCGTTGGCCGTATACGCTGGGCGTTGGGCGTATACGCTGGGCGTTGGGCGTATACGCTGAGCATATACGCTGTATGTGTGATCTTGGCATATACGCTGGAGTGTATACACTAGCACTATGTACTTAGCAAAAAACACTAAGTGTTGTGATCTTGCAGCCGGCGTCGTTGGTGAGTTCCAGGGTCCTGTTTGGTGTCGGACAAGTACTAAGCTCCGAATTTTGTGTTGTTTCAGGTGTAATGTCCTAGTTTGATGTGTCAAAATTCTTATTTATTTTCTTTGAAGTTTTTGTACTTAACCTTTTGTAACCATTAATCATCCATGAAGCCCATGGACTCTTTGGTTTGAAGTTATGCAAGGGAATAAAAGGCTTGTGCCTACTTTGGGGAGGACCCACTTGCATATCTTTTGGTTGGGTTAGTTGAGTTCTTTATCCTTAGACACTCTTACAATCAAATTCTTTTTTGTTTACCCCATCAATGACATCCAATTGTACACATCTTCACAACATTTTTCTAAGAACTTTCCTTTTTATTATTGTGAATTCTTACACCCTCTTCAAATATTTCCTTGTGTCAAAATTTTTTAAAATTAATGAATCATTTATTTATTTGACCCTATTTATCAACCTTCCCACTAACACTACTAAAGGAATAAATCTACCACAATCACAACTTAGTCAAGTGTAACCACCGATGCAACAAGGAATTTAAATTGCTATGTGTTATACATTCCATACTAATTCATGATTTTATTGTGATTGTAGTGGAAAGCATGGACTGGAAGTGGGACAATATTTACTAAGGATGATGCGACAGTACTACATAATGAGGACTATTCATGACCATTGGATCTTCTCTCTCATTCTTCTGCTGCTAAGAGGGGCTGGAAATCAATGTTATCTAGGGTGTTCCCTTCTCTTATCATGGACATCCAATTTCATAAAAGATTGTCTCTCTATACACTTGGGCACTTAGAGTCTATCTATTTCCTCTAAGTTAGTTTGTATGTCAATCAATAATCCCATACCTACCCAATATTTTGTAAAGAACTTGTTCCTCCTCTTCTACACTCAAGGACGAGTTTTCATTTATTCATGGGGGTATGATGAAACCATTGTTCATCTTCTTTGACGTTAGATATCTGATGTTGGAGTGACGACATCGGGTATCCAACATCGAGGCATTGATGCGACATTAGACATCCAATGTCAGGGGGTATACACTGGCCTATAAATATAGTGCCTAGGCTTTTGATTTGGTAGTTAATTTTCGATTTTCAGTCAAAGTAGCGAAGCTCTTGCACTTTATTTTCTCCAAAGTTAGAATATTTTTTGAGTGCCCACAGAAGAAGCATAAGTGTGCACAATTCTTTGTTCAAACATTAATGGACCTGAGTGTAGTAGTGTGATGGAAATAAAAATGAACTCTTTTGATAATCCTTATAATACTAAGAATAGATTAATGTTTCTTTTAACACACTTTACTTTTATTCACTCTACTTTAATGCATAGCAATTACTTTCTAGTAGTTAATGAACACAAGCATGCCCACTTCGAGCATACATATAGTACTTGATAACCTAGCAATGCTTAACATTTGTGATGAACCGCGATATCACGTATGCGATATCATGCATGCGATATCACATCCACCATGCGATATAGCATCCTACCTCATCTTCTATAAATAAGAGGCGGTCCCCTTGGTTTAGAGGCAATTAGATTTAGATCCTTAGCTAGAATCTTGTAATTTTGTCATTCTAGAGTTAGAATTATTTTTGTGTGCCCGCAATAGGAGTCATAGAGTGAACGGATCTTTATTCGAGCAATTTGTACCTGAGCACAATTTTGTGTAGGGAAATAAAGACAAACTTTATGATAAACCTTGGAGCATAAAAATTAAGCTAATTAGTAATTAATGATTTCTTAGCACTTTCTTAGCTAATTAATATCTCTCTCAACCTTCAACCCCCTTAGTTAAATACACTCAGTACGACCGCTTTGAGCATGCGTGTAGTGCTTGGTAACCCAGTAACGATTAGTGTCTGGTAATCCCAGCAGTGTTGCACTAGTTTAGGATGTGTATGGCAAGTGGGAATGGATACTGGTGTTAGGAACATTTAGAACTTAGTTAATGTAAGTTAGCCACTTAGTTCTCTCTCCCTCTGCTTTAGTAGCAGAAGACATAAAAAATACAAAAGCTATAAAAATCATATACCTCAAGCTTACTTAACCATACAACCATGACAATACAAGTAAGTTTGGGAAGACAATGATTGATTAACCCTGAGTGTTCCATTAAGGCGCATAAGCACTTGGTCCTTGGAGTTTGACCAGATCGTGCGTGAAACACTTGTATTTGTATGGTTGAGTGTAGGGGTACCTCGACACTCATCATTGGTGCCGTTGCCAAGGACTTAGTTGTTTGTGTGCTACGTAGAACATAGGAAATCATTCATATCATTGGAACATTAGAATGAACCCTTAGGATTAATCAAAGAAAGAAGAGATAACAGTACATTGCACACCGAACAAGACAAGATGTCTTCTTCTTTTGCCTAAGAGCACTTCACCGCCTAGGACTAACGCAAGAGGTAGTCGGTGGCATAATACACATAACCATGATCCACTAGTTCCTCAATAGGTTTGTATGGTATATACTCATCCCAATGATTATGTACCCAATTTCACCTTTATTCTTCACCAAGACAAACAACTGTGTTGGAGAGACTTGGAGGGTAACATAGTGTTGCCTCCAGACTGATTAGTTCCCAACATGCTCCTTCGTGCTCTCACACAAATAGGCATGCCGCTTTTATATGTAGAATATGTTGCATGTGATCATGACTCAAGAGACTATCATCCCACAGAAGCATAACATCAAAGGGACTTGTGAAAGGAAAGATACCATACATCTTTGAAGGGTAAATGGCCCCATGATGCTCTACATGTTTTGAGCGAAATTGAGGATAGTGAACCTGCTTCAACAGGTTCCCCATGAAATGATGTTCCTCCTCCTAACATTGGTTAGGAGGTGGTGTATCAGAACCTCCACTTTACTATTCACAACCCTAATTATGATACCCACGAACACAAAGTGTTCAACGAAGGAACACGAACACATGATAAGGGTGGGCATTCTGATTGTGATCACAATAGAGGCCGAGACCACCAAAGAGAAGATAAAAAACATCATCATGGCAATGGTTCTCCTTCTTCTTCACCTTCATCATCATCTTCACCCTCTCCTTCAATGTCCGGATGCATTCATAGGGAAACTAATCATGAGGATAAGGGAAAACAAAGTGAAAGTCATCGACGAGATAATCGAGAACAAGGATGAGGGCACTCTAAAGAATCAAAGCATAGAAGAAGGGAGAGTAGGGAACTACGTAGACACCATAGACGCTATGAACGAGATGATCATGAAGAACCCCTACTTGCAACTAAAAGCATGCTAGATATAACAGAGGCCATAAGAGTTCCAACAAGGCACCAAAAGGATAGTAGGATCACGAGGTTAGACATGAACAACATCCCATGATTTGAAGGGGGATACAATGTTGATCCTCAAAATCATTTACAAGCATTCCATGATGCATGTGACTTGCAAAACATAGAAAACGAATGGCAAAAACTGAAGTTGTTCCCAAGGACAGTAGTAAAAGAAGCTGAAAGCTGGTACTCATCCTTAGAACCGAAATCCATTTGGAGGTGGAGTACAATGTTAGAACTGTTCATTGATAAGTACCAAACATACTCCCAAGTGTCTAACCTGCGAAAAAAAATCCAAGGATGGAAGCAAGGAAATCATGAACCCTTGAATGCTACCATGGGCCACTATTACCCACATTTACATCATTGCCCTGGCCATGGTTATTTGCAGTGGGATCAACTACGCCATCTCGTGGATGGACTTAGGCATGAAACAAGAAGAACCCTTGGGACATATGCCCAAGAAAGGTTATTGGAGCTTAGGTCTCATCAAATTCATAGACTGCTAGAGCAAGTTGCCAAAAAATAAGGTGAGCTATGAAAGAAAGAAAGTGTGGAAGAATACAACCAAGATCCTTCCCTTCGAAAAAGGGAAGTGAGACTTTGTAAGGAGGAAGAAGAGTCACCACTCGAAGAGATGGTGAATAGAAAAACATTGCCTCTCCAAAAATTAACATCAGAAATATCGACAAAGGTAGACCAAATGTGGGACTCCTTGGATAGTAGGTTTGAAATTGTTCTTAAAATTATAGAGTTTAGGGAGCAAGGTAGCAACTGCAACAAAAAGAAAAATAGAGAAGTGGAAAATGCACGTAACAAGGGTAAGGGAAAAATGGCCATCATAGAAGAGGTTGTGGATTTAAACATGAAAAATGATAGTGGATTCGAGGTATGCCAATATGACCATCCTAAGGGATGTTGCCCAGTGATCTCACATCTACAAGAGTCTGGGGTGTATGCACTCAACCCACGACTAAATAAATGGCAAGCACCCCAATGGTTACCTTATTCCCAAGGTAACCCAAGGTAGTTCCACCAACCTTCAACATATTATCCAAGTGGAAATCCACCACAACCCATTGAGCAACATCAACAATGGGAACCCACAGTCATGGGGGATGCCACCACTAAGGCAACAATACCCATACTGGCAACCTGACCCATATGGCTACTATGTGCAGCATCCAATCTCTCAACATAACTCTGTTAGTCACGTTACACCACAACATCACTACCAAGCTTATGAATATTATAGAACTCCTTCTCCTAGGGGAGATAACCCACAAATATACCATCCTTCAAATCCATCCACAGTTCTCACACCAATAGCTCCATTACCACCTACTCCATCAATGCAAGGGGAACTCCCTACTCAACCACAGCAACACAATGCCACAAGGGCTGTAAATCCTCAACCCACTGTTGGTTCTAACAACTGTATGAATAAAAGACCTTTCTTCAAAACCAACAGTCCAACCAAGACCTTACAACCATAAGCTGTTGAACCTCTAAATGCCTCCCCATCAAATAAAGCTTCAGAGCTCCCTTTGAACAAACACCGAGCTCAACGCATACAGTTATGTTAACACATGTCGTTACTGACTGGATCAAGGTTGTCCACCTTCCTAGGAAATTCTCTGATCTTGGAAGCCCTCTAATCTATTTCCAAATCACTGGGAATGAGCCATGCAAAGCTCTTTTGGATTCAAGTTCTAGAGTCAACTTAATATTGCAAGAAATATACAAAGACTGGAACTTGCCTTCATTAAAGAAGAGCAATATTCACCTAGAGTTGGTTGACCAGTCCATCACTGTTCCTTTGGGACTGGTGGAGGAAATCATCACTGCTGTGTGTGGGTGGTCATACCCAACTGATTTCTTAGTGATACAAGTGAATAATGGTAAAGGGGACTTCCCAATAATAATGGGAAGGGCATGGCTAAGTACTATAGATGCATGCCTAGGAATCTATGATCTTTCCCTGAAAATATCTAAGGAGAATACTTTTGGAAAGATCAAGAAGAAGAAGGTTTCATGCATCGCATATAGTGATATAGGGTGCAATTACATGCAGAGATCATGGGTTGTGCAAAGTTTAGCATTGCCTGCATGCAACCGGTATGCATAAAATATTAACATACAAAAGTGCCTGTATGCAGCAGCCACATGACAAGAAGACACCCAGTGGTTGATAGCTGATCAAGAGATAAACTCACTAATTTGCATGGAACTAACTGAGGGAATAACTTGCACTTACATCAAAAGCATAGACACACTAGAGCAAGTCCACTACCAACTTCCAAGCCTTAACCTTAAAAACATCAACTAGGAAAAGTTGGAAATTCCTAAAAAATTCAAACAAGAGCCCCTAGAATTGAAACCATTGCCCATCAGTCTAGAATATATGATTCTTGAAAATAAAAAACCAGTAATCATCAATGTAAGACTTGCTTCCAAACAAAAAGGAAGACTGCTGAAGGTAATAAACAAGTGGTCAAAAGCCTTTGCCTAGTCATATCTCAAATTAACTAGAATAGATCCTAGGATATGCTAGCATAGGATTTCAACTTACCCCTCCATGAAACCTTGAAAACAACTACAGAGGTGATTGAACCCAAAATTGAAGCAAGTAGTAAAAGAAGAAATAGAATAGCTTCTTAAGGCTAGTTTCATATATCCCATTCCTAATAGCGAATGGGTTAGCCCTCTGGTAATCATGCCTAAAAAGGGAGGCAAATGGAGGGTGTGCATAGATTTTAGGCTGCTGAACATGACAACATTTAAGGATGACTTTCCATTGCCATTCGTTGACCAAGTCTTAGACACCATAGCAGGGCATCGCTATTATAGTTTCTTGGATGGCTATAGCGGATACAACCAAATACAAATAGCCCCAGAAGACCAAGCTAAGACAATGTTCACCAGTCCTTAGGGAACGTTTACGTATAAAAAAATGTTGTTTGACTTGTGTAATGCTCTTGCCACTTTTCAATGCCTAGTTCTAAGCATATTCCAATAGCAGATAGGGAACAGAGTGGAAGTCTTTATGGATGACTTCTTCACCTATGGAACAAGTTTTGATCAAGCCTTGGACCGATTAGAGCAAGTGCTAAAAAGATGCGTAGAAATAAATCTAAGGGTCAATTGGCAGAAAAGCCATTTAATGGTCCAAGAAGGCATAGTACTTGGGCATAAGGTTTTACATGCAAGAATAGAGATAGACCTAGATAAAATTAGGGTTATCCAAGGAATCACCCGTCAACCGGAAACTATCAAAGACATTCGATCATTCCTTGGACACACTGGATACTATAGGAGATTCATTGAGAACTTCTCCAAGATTTCCAAACCATTGGTAGAGCTAACAAAGAAGGACATACCTTTTGAGTGGACCAAGGAATGTGAACGAGCATTTCAAACCCTAAAACGAAAGCTAGTAGAAACTCCCATTCTACAAGCTCCTGATCGGTCCAGACCATTACACATCATGACTGACGCATCCAATTATGCCTTAGGAGCTGTACTTACATAGTTAGATGACCAAAAACACCCTTACTACAACCACTGTACAAGTAGAAGTATCGCCGGTGCACAACTTAACTACATAACTACAGAGAAAGAATTAATGGCTGTAGTGTTTGCACTGGATAAGTTTAGGCACTATGTGTTAGGTTACAAAGTGTTCATCCACATGGATCATAGTGCAATCTAGTTCCTCATGAATAAGCCAATGGTTAGCCCTCGTATTATATAATGGCTGGTAATTCTATAGGAGTTCGATATAATGATGATCGATCGGAAAGGCATCGAGAACGTAGTTGTAGATCATTTATCTCGGTTGCACTGGGACAACAATGAGGATGAATATGTAATGTCTGATCATTTTCCTAATGAAGCCCTCTTTGCTGGTGTAGTGAATAACCAACTACCCACGAAGATAAACTGGTATAGTAGCATTCTCACCTATCTCCTTACTCAACAAACACCACAAGAGCTGGACCTTAGGAAGAAACAACAGTTCCTTCACAAAGCCAAGTACTTCATGGGGATCAATGCACAACTTTACAAAGTGTGTCCTGATGGCTTGGTTTGATGGTGCATGCCCAAGGTAGATCAACTGAGAGTTCTCCAAGACACTCATGAGGGCCCTTGTGGTGGTCACCATGCAAGGAGATGAACGACTATTAAGATCTTGCTTGCAGGATATTACTGGCCAACATTATTTCGGGACGTCCATCAATGTTTTCGATCTTGTGAGTGTTGTCAACGTGATGGGGGAATGACTGCTAAAATGGAGGGTCTACAATAATGGATTCATCTGTTAGAACCCTTCGACATTTGGGGAATAGACTTTATGGGGTCCATTACACCAATGTCCAATGGAAAATCTTACATTGTAGTTGCTGTAGACTATTTAACAAAATGGGCTGAAGCAGCTACTGTTAAGGACTACACATCATCTAAAGCTGCACAATTTGTGCAACAACAAATCATAAATAGGTTTGGTGTGCCACATGCACTTATTTCGGATAATGGAACACACTTCATAGGTGCAAATTTTCAAAAGTTAATGCAACGCTTAGGGGTTGAACATAAATTGACTACACCTTATCACCCCCAAGCTAACAGACAAGCTAAGGTCACCAACAAGGAGATCACTAAAATATTGACTAGGACAATTAGCAAATATAGGTGAGATTGGAGCACTAAACTGAATGANACTCCCTATAGGCTACTCTCCCTATGAGTTAGTGTATGGAAAGCTTCCAACACTTCCGATTCAAACCAAACTCCATACACTATCAATGGATTGTAACCTCCACCTCGATCTTGATCTAGCACAAAAACAAAGGTTGGCAACTTTAAATGTGCTAGATGAAAATTGATTAGCTACCCTGTCATCAAATGAGTTGCACAAGGCATATAACAAGCAATGTCATGACTTGAATATTTGAAAGGTTAAGTATCAACCAAGAGATAAGGTTCTCTACTGGAACCCCACACATCTGCCACAACGCACCAAATTTCAAACACTGTGGGAAGGACCTTACATTATTCATGCAACCTTTCCTTCAGGGGCCATGACCATATACAAACCAGAGATCCCTAATAAGAGATTATTAGTCAATGTGCAACAGACCAAACCGTTCCATGAATTTAGAACAGTCAATGCACATAATACCTCTGAGAAGGGATGACCCTGCTCACTATTTTAGATCTCCTCCTTCTAACTCAATCATGGGAGAGACGGCCACCTCTACTAATCATTTGAGGTCCTTAGTTCCTTTTTAAGTTTTTGTTTTACACATTTTTGTTTTACAAATTTCTTTATTTTTCTTGTTTTTGTTTTGCAACATCATTTATACTTTCTCATTTCTTTGTGTGACTATTTGTTTTTTGTTTTTTTTTTTCTGTTGTTTTCTTTTATTTTTGTTTTTGTTTTTGTTTTTGTCTTTGTTTGTTGTTTTTGTTTTGTTAGATTCATCACCTAATAAGTGCTCCTAATGGTGGTATGAACTGTATTCTATTGATTGCTAATGTTTGGTTTTTACCTTTGAGTTATAATGTTGATACTAAGGTATGGTTCTTTTGATATAACAGGCAATGAGTCCACGTCATCCATGCATCTATGAATTTCTATGATCTCTCTTGGCTTAGAACTATACAGTCCTCTTCTTTAATAATAAAACTATTAACGGATCGGTGACTAGGCATTTCTCAAACTAAAGAAGGACTCAAGGACTGAAAAGGATGTGACTTCAAAGGGATTTGATGCATTTTTGCTAGCTATTCTCTTGGGTGCTTGGATGTTTTCTTCTTGAGTTTTCCTTACCATTCCAACATTGCTCCATTATTAGGAAGCTGAGCCAATAAAAATAAGTCTTTGCATGGTGTGGTTCTCACACAAAAGCAAAAAAAAAATAGTGAGAATTCAAAGCACACCCCTAAGACAAAATAATCATCTAGGCTACAAGAACTAGTTATGGAACTAAACAAACATGTTTCCTCTAACTAAGGCTCTTTCTCGCTTCCTACTTCTCCCTTTCTCATTTTCCTTGAAATGGTGTTGACTCTTTGGTAGAAGCATTCTTGTTATTTCAAGTGGATGGATTGGCCAAGTGTATTAATGCGAAGTCACTGGATGTGGATTATTTTAGGCTGGATTTGGAATGAGATCTACTTAGTTACATTAACCATAAATACACAAGGGGTTGTACACCACCTTGTTCTTGGGACTCCATTCCATTCTCTTCTTCCCATCATTCTTTCTCCATTTTCCACTTCATTGCCAGTTGTATTAATAGTCTCTATCTTGGTTGATGCATTGTTTTCTCTTTGGTGGATTCTTGTGGTTAAGTCTTTAACTCTTGCTTCCAAATGACATTTTTAGAGCCTACGAACTCTTTGAATGTGGGTTTGTCAAGGCATAAAGGGCATGCGCTGGCTTTGGGGAGGATCCACTGGCATTCCTATTTGGTGCATTAGTTAACTTCTTTCCCTTAAACATTTCCACAATCAACATTTCTTTTGTTTCATTCCCATCTCTGACATCCATTTTATTGGCATTGTTGTTGTTTCTTTTTCTCCACATTTCTTATTCCTTATCTTTTTCTATTCTATCACTACTAGAGAATCACTCTTAGTCATGGGGGCCCTGGTCCAATTTTTTCAATTTTTCCTAACCCCTACACCTTGGGTAGTCACCAGTGTTATATCTCTAGAATCCATATTGGCCATATCACAACTCAACCAATGGATCTTACACCTAGGCAAGGTATCAATTGTATTATGATTTACTTATCCTTGATCATATGTGACTGTGTTGTGTGTGCATATGGAAATCATACAGCAATGGACTAGACCTAGAGAAAACACTCAGGATGGACTAATGCTAGAATGGTTGTGCAAGGAACAAGATTGATGGCACGGCTATGGATGGACAATAGAAGGTGCAATCTTGGCATCGGCAACAACACGTCTTCTCCTTTTCTCTCTCTCTCTCTCTCTCTCTCTCTCTCTCTNAGTTTTCATTCAATCATGGGGGTATGATGAACCATGATATCACATATGCGATATCATGCACACAATATCACATCCACCACGCGATATCACATACACGATATCGCGTCCTGCCTCATCTTCTCTAAATAAGAGGTGGCTCCCTTGGTTCAAAGGTAATTAGATTTAGACCCTTAGCTAGACTCTTGCAGTTTTTTCATTACAGAGTTGGAATTATTTCTGTGTGCTCGTAGTAGGAGTCATAGAGTGAACAGATCTTTATTCGAGCAATTTGTACCTGAGCACAATTTTGTGTATAGCAATAAAGATGAACTTTATGATAAACCTTGCAGCATACAAATTAAGCCAATTAGTAATTAATGATTGCTTAATGCTTTCTTAGCTAATTAATATCTCTTTCAACCTTCAACCCCCTTAGTTAAATACACTCAGTATGATTGCTTTGAGCATGCGTGTAGCGCTTGGTAACCCAGTAATGATTAGCATTTGGTAATCCCAGTAGCATTGCACTGGTTCAGGATGTGTACAGCAAGTGGGAACAGATATTGGTGTTAGGAACATTTAGAACTTAGTTAATGTAAGTTAGCCACTTAGTTCTCTCTCCCTCTCCTTTATTAGCAGAAGACATAAAAAATAGAAAAGCTATAAAAATCATATACCTCAAGCATACTTAACCATACAACCGTGACAATACAAGTAAGTTTGGGAAGACAACAATTAATTAACCCTGAGTGTTCCATTAAGGCACATAAGTACTTGGTCCTTGGAGTTCAACCGGATCATGCGTGAAACGCTTGTATTTATATGGTTGAGTGTAGGGGTACCTCGCCACTTATCAATTTGGTAGCCTAGTAGTGCTATATGTGTTTAGGATGTGTCTAGGAAAGTTAGGCGGTTACTTGTGTTAGGCTAGTTAGACCATTAATGCACTAGATCTTAAATTACTTTATCTTTCATCATTGTTTTAGATGACTAAATTTATAAAATATAAAATAAGAAAAATTATGTACCTCAATTACACTTAAACCATATCCTTAAGCCTCATAAGTGTAGTGGAAAAGACAACAAACATTCTCAACATCCATTTCACTTCTTAGAAAAGCTAGTGCACTAGAGAACTATACGTCCATGAACTTCAATTGGATCATGTGTAAACACCTTAGTGATTCATATGGTTGGATGTAGGGGTACCTTGTCACTCATCATTGGCACTATTTCCAGGGACCTTTTGGTTGTATTGTGTGCTATCTAGGACCTAGTGAAATTATTTAAATCATTGAAACAAACCTTAGAGTCACATCTTAAGATTACTACAACAATAATTAGAAGCACATTATGATCTTTATTTTTCTAACATAAAATGTCTTCTTCTCACAAGAGTGATTCTTCACCCAAGTTTGATAGAGCTTATCAGCTAGTGCCTTAACAATATTAAATTGTATATGCTCATCCTAATGAGTATGTACCAAATTTCATCTTCATCCTACATCAAGATGAATACCTATAGAGGTGTGACATGAAGGGAAACATTGTGTTACTGCTTGATCTATCCATTCTTACAATGCTCCCACAAATGCTTATCTAATGGGATCTCTAGGAACATCATGTTGAATATGTTGTGCAAGATATTAACACCAAGGATTATCATCCCACTGAAGCACAATGTCTACAAGATTAATAGCTAAAACAATGTTATGAATATGCAAAGGGAAAAAGATTTAATAATTCTCCATTCCTATTGTGCTAATAAGATGGTGGAGAATCCTTCTTTGTGGTTTTCCATTTAGTGAAATTCCTCTATTTGACTTCAATGAAGGAGGTAAAAACTAGAACTTATAGTCCACAATTTACAATCCTGGCTCTAGTAAGAATGTATTCAATGACAAAGAAGGATCCAGAGGGGCAAGTCAAGGTAGGGATGCAAAAAATAAATAAGATCATGATCACCTAAGAGGTAGTAGCAAGCACTGTGATGGTGTTAGTCCTTCTTCCTCTTCCCCTTCAGCATCATCTTCTTCTTCCTTTGGCTCTGATAGTGATCGCAAGAGGTGAGATCATGATGGAGGTAAACAAAATGATTGACATGATTAAAATGATCAAAGAGACCATTGGAAAATGCAAGATCAAGGGCACACACATTCAAGAGAGGCACACTACCATGGATGAAGGGGTAGTAGAGGACATCGTAGGCACTATGATCAAGGCCTTGATGAGCCTTTGCTTACTATCCAAAGTATGCTTAATATTGAAAAGGCAGTATAAATTCCAAAAAGGCATGTGAAGGATAGTCAGATTAAAAGGCTAAACATGAAAAATATCCCTCAATTCGAAGGGGAATATAACTTTAATCTGCAGAATCATCTCTAAGTTTTTCAAGATTCATGGGCCTTGCAAAACATAGAAAATGAGTGGCAAAAACTTAAGTTATTCCTAAGGACACTCATTAAAGAAGCAGAGAACTAGTACTAGTCCTTAGAGCCAGAATCTATTAGACGATGGAGTACTATGCTTGAATTGTTTGATGATAAATATCAAACATACTACACAATGTCCAACTTGAGAAGGAAAATCCAAGGATGAAAACAAGAAACACATGAACCCTTGGATGCTGCCATTAGTTGATACTATTTTGTAATGCACAAATGTCCTAGCCATGGTTATTCTTAACTAGATCCACTTCACCACATTGTAGACGGGCTTCGATCAGAAACAAGGAGAACCCTTGTTATCTATACCTAAGATTGACTATCAAAATTAAGTGCTCATCAAATACAAATACTAATCAAGTAGGTAGCCAAAGAGGAGGATGAACTAAGAAAAAGAGAACATGCAGAAGATTATAATTGTGATTTTTCCATTCATAAGAGGGAGGTTTGATTCTGCGATAGTGAGGATGAATTTGCATCTAATGAGGTGGCGAATAGGAAAACCTTGCCACTTCAAAAATTTCAATCTAAAATTATGACCAAGTTTGATCAATTATGGGACTCCATGGATAGCAAATTTCAAGTTGTCCTAAAAATTGTTAAAGAGTGCAAAGAACAAGGTAGTGATCATGAGTATAGGAGGTGCAAGGAAGTTGAACGTACCTATCAAAAAGGTAAGGGCAAGATTGTTGCAGTAGAAGAAGTTGTGAAAAGTGAATTAGATGATGATGGTGGATGTAACGTCTGTTAATATGAACATCCTAAGGGATGTTGTCTCATAGTGTCACATCTACAGGAGTCTAGGATGTATGCTTTAAATTCATGACTAATGCAAAGGCAAAAATCCAAAAGATTACCTTATCCTTAAGGTAGTTTCAGATAGTTCCATCAACAATACTAATATTATCCAAGTGGATCTCCACTACAACCATATGAGCATTTTCAGCAGTGGCAGCAACCACAATCATGGGTGTTGGCACCACCAAGACAACAATACCCTTATCAACAATCTGATCCATATGGTTACTACGTTTAGCAACCCCTATCTCCACATGACTCCTTTAGTCACATTTCTACTTTACAGCCTCACTACCACTCTTCTAATTATTATTAGACTTATTCTCCACATGAAAGAAGGGATACCACCTCTTACCCTTATCCTTCTCTCTTCCCTGCACATGTTCCTCCTCCAGTCACATAGCTACCACCTATTCCACATATGCAAGGTGAACTACCAACTCAACCATAATAACACAATGCTACTAAGGCTATTAACTTACAATCAGTTCATCAACCAAGTGGGTTGAAGACTTGATCAAAGAAAAAACCTTTATTTCTACCACATAGTCCACCTAAGCCCTCACATATACCTACAATTGATAGCCCTACTCCTGCGCCTTCCTCTATATCAAACACCTTTGAGTCCCCTTCAAACTAAAATCTACCTAAGATCCATATCATCATGCTTACTCATAGTGTATTTGATTGTATTTGTGATGGAAACCTTCCCAGAAAATTAGACGATCCTGGAAGTCCTCTCATTTATTTGCAAATTGATGGGAATGAATCATGTAAGGCTCTTCTTGACTTAGGTTTTGGTGTCAATTTAATTTCTCATGAGATGTACACTACATGGAACTTGCCTCCTCTCAAGAAGAGCAACATAAGATTAGAATTGGTAGACTAGTCCATCACTATTCCATTGGGATTGATGGAAGACATTGTGACCACTATTTATGGATGGTCTTATCTTATTGATTTATCCCATTGCAGATAGTAAGTGGGGTTAATTTATCCCATTGTAGATAGTAAGTGGGTCAGTCCACTCGTAATTGTGCTAAAGAATGATGGCAAGTGGCCAGTTTATATCAATTTTCAGCTGCTGAATATGGCAACATTCAAAGACCATTTTCCATTGTCATTTGTTGATCAGGTGCTAGACACAATATTTGAGCATTACTACTATAGTTTCCTAGATGGTTATAGTGGCTATATCCAAATTCAAATTGCACCAGAAGACCAAGCAAAGACAAAATTCATGAGTCCTTGGGGGACTTTTTCATATCACAAGATGCCATTTGGTCTATGTAATGCTCCTGCTACATTCCAATGCCTAGTCCTGAGCAGTTTTCAACAGCAGATTGGTAGTGGTGTGAAAGTCTTCATGGATGACTTCTCCACTTATGGAGCTACCTTTGAGCAAGCCTTGAACCACCTTGATCAAGTGTTGAAATGATATGTTGAAACCAACTTGTGCTTCAATTGGCAAAAAAGTCACTTAATGGTCCATGAAGGCATTGTATTAGGGTATAGAATATCAAAAGTAGGAATTGAGGTACACCTTGTGAAAATAAGGGTTATTTAAGGAATAACCCACCAACCAAAAACTATCAAAAATGTTTGGTCATTTCTTGGACATACAGGCTACTACTGACAATTCATAAAGAATTTCTCTAAGATTGCAAAACCATTGGTGGAGCTAAAAAAGAAAGATGCTCCCTTTATTTGGACTACGGAATGTGAAAAAGCATTCCAACAACTAAAAGAAAAACTTTTATAAACTCCAATTCTACAAGCACCCAACTAGTCCAAGCCATTTCATATCATGATGGATGCATCAAATTATGCTTTGGGAGCTATGTTGACATAGTTAGATGACAAGAAATGTCCATACTACATCCACTGTGCTAGCTGAAGCATTGTGGGTGCACAACTGAACTACACCACTACAGAAAAAGAATTGATGGTGGTGGTGTTTACTCTAGAAAAGTTCAAGAATTATGTGCTTAGATAAAAAGTGTTTGTGCACATGGACGACAGTGCCATCTGCTTCCTAATGAACAAGCCAATGATGAGTCCCCGTGTCATACAATGGTTGGTGATCTTGTAGGAATTCAATCTTATGATGGTAGATTGAAAGGGCACTAAGAATGTGATCACTGATCACTTGTCTTGATTACAATGGGACAACAAAAAGAAAGAAGATTCATTATCTAATATGTTTCCTAATGAACTCCTCTTTGTTCAATTTATAACTAAACAATTGTCCAATGAGCCAAAATGATATAATGGCATTCCAACCTATCTTCTTACTCATGAGATGCCACAGGGGTTGGACCACTGGAAGAAACAATAGTTTCTTCACTAAGTAAAACACTTCATGGAGATCAACAGACACCTCTACAAGGTGTGCACCAATGGCTTGGTTCACTGGTATGTCCTTGATGCTTATCAACTCCATGTTCTCTAAGATTCTCACAAAGGTCCTTATGGAGGACACTGTGCTGGGAGATGCACGACCAATAAAATCCTGATGGTAGGGTACTATTGGCCAACAATCTTCAGGGACGCTTACCATTACGTCCACTCTTGTGAATAATGCCAATAAGATGGTGGAATGACTACTCAAATGGAGGGACCTCAACAATGGATTCAACCACTTAAACCCTTCAACATTTGGGGCATTGATTTCATGGGTCCCATCACACCCATGTCAAATGGAAAGGCATACATCATAGTCACTATTGACTATTGTATGAAATGGGCAGAATCAGTAGTCATCATCAACTATACATCTTCTACTATTGCTTAGTTTGTACAACAAAATTTTATAAACAAGTTTGGTGTGCCATGTGGATTAATTTCTAATAATGGAACTCACTTCACGGGCACTATGTTTTAGAAGCTCATGCAATGCTTAGGGGTTGAACATAAACTCACAACACCCTACCACCCCTAAGCTAATGATCAAGCTGAGGTTACCAATAGGGAAATCACAAGGATTTTGACAAGAACTATTAGCAAATATAGGAAAGACTAGAGCACAAAATTCAACGATGCCCTTTGGGCCTACCGCTCAACATGGAAACTTCCTATAGGCTATTCTCTCTATGAGCTTGTGTATGGAAAATTACCAACACTTCTTATTCAATCTGAGCTTCGTAAACTTTCAACTACTTGTGACCTTGACCTTGAGTTAAGTCTAGCCCAAAAATAAAGACTAATGAATCTCAACCTACTAGAAAAAAATTGATTGGTAGCTCTATCATCCAACGTGTTGTACAAGGCCTATAACAAAAAGTGTCATGACCTAAAAATTAGAAAAGTCAAATTTCAATCCAAAGATAAGGTTCTCTACTAGAACCCCACACATGTACCTCAAAGAACTATGTTTTAAACATTGTGAAAAGGACCTTATATTATTTACGAGACTTTTGCTTCTGGGGCCACAATAATCTACAAGCCTGAGAGCCCAAACAAGAAATAACTGGTCAATATACATCAAGTCAAACCTTTCCATGTGTATAAGCCAATAAGTACAACAAACGCCTCATCGAATGGATAACCATGCTTAATATTTCAGATATCCTCCTTTCAACTTAGTCATGGTGGAGATGACCACCCATACTAACCATGTAAGCCACTCCTCAATTTTTCAATTTTTTGTTTTATACATTTTTTGTTTTACACATTTTTTAGTATACATCCCCTTGTTTCCATGTTATTAATCTTTTATAATTTTTCTTACATCATCATTAGTACATTTGCTATTTATTGAATATTTTACACTTTCTTTTATATTTTCTTTTATTTTATTTGGTGTGATTTTTTAACTTTTTTTTAATAAGTGCTAGGTACAATAGTAATATGTTGCTTGATGGTGGTATGTATTACTTTATTATTTAATTATTGGTGTCTTGTTTCTAGCTTTGAATTTCATTTTAGATAATTAGGACATGGTTCTTTTTCATGCAACAGGTAATGAGTCCATAACATCCACCCATCCACAAACTCTATGGTTTTTCTTATTCTAGAAATGCATAGTCCCTTTTTCATTAATAAAAATTTAATAAATTTATGAATATGGTAGTTTCTATAATTGGGAAGGATTCAAAGGTTTGAACAAGGTGTGGCTTTAAGGGGAGTCAGTATTCTTTGTGCCTTTCTATTTGCTTGGGTGCATGTGTGTTTTTATGGATTTCTTACTATTCCATGTTGACAAATGAAAGGAAGTTGAATAAGTTCTTACATGGTGTGATTCTCATTAGAAAAAAAATGATGAGAATTCAAAGCACATCCCTTGGACAAAATAAATGCATGTGTCCTTGCATGGTGTGGTTCTCATTAGACAAATATGATGAGAATTCAAAGAACACCTTTTGGAAAAAATAAATGCATGTGTCTTTGCATGGTGTGATTTCCATTTCAAAAAAATGGTGGGATTTCAAAAATAAGGAATGGTGGTTATTCTATGAAAGCACTCTTGTGTCTTAGAGGATGGACTGATCTTAGAATGTTGATGCGAAGTAACGTGGTTAGTTTTGGTTTGAACTAAGGATGGATTCTATTAAGTCATTTAAACACAAATCCACAAGGGACTTCATGTGATCGTAACTAGGAATTCCATGCCACACTCTCTCTCTTCCATCTATGCTTTCCATGTCTCACCTCACTACCAGTTTCATGTTTTGGTACAATGTCCTGGTTTGATATGTTAGAATTCTTAATTAGTTTCTTCTAGGTTTTTATACTTAACCTTATGTAATCATTAATCATCCACATAGCCCACAGACTCTTTGGTTTGAAGTTATGCAAGGGCATAAAAGGCCTGTGCCTACTTTGGGGAGGACCCACTTACATATCTTGTGATTGGGTTAGTTAAGTTCTTTACCCTTAGACACTCTTACAATCAAATTCTTTTTTTGCTTACCCCATCAATGATATTCAATTATGCACATCTTCACAACATTTTTCTGAGAACTTTCCTTTTTATTATTGTGAATTCTTACACCCTCTTCAAATATTTCCTTGTGTCAAACTTTTTCAAAATTAATGGATTGCTTATCTATTTAACCCTATTTGTCAACCTTCCCACTGGCCGGTCCCAAGAGCCTGTAAGCATGCATATTCTTCAAGCACTTTGCTATTGTGGCTATGGCCATGGATGTGCTTGTGAATCTAATGATGATGATGATGAGAACAAATTGCTATAGCTTGTGCCCCCATACTGGATATACATAGACTAAGCCACCTCTTGAACTATATTCTGCATCTTGGCAACAACATAAATTGTGGGCTTGCTCTCATTTTCCTCCATTCCTAATAAATCATGTTTTTCAATGCTCCAATATTGGGGTGGCCACGATATCAGGTACGTGATATCCTAGCCCAAGATGCAATATCATACATTCAATATCGTAGGGTTACTCCCAAGTCTATAAATACAGTGCCCATGCACACAATTGAGGTAAGTTTTTAGTACTCAAGTAGCAAAACTCTTACAATTTGTCCATTTGAAAGTTAGAACATTTTCCAAGTGCCTGTAGCAGGAGATCTAAGTGTGAACATATCTCTTTTCAAGCATTGATGTACCTGAGCACACCATTGCATTGGCAATAAAGACAAACTCTTTGATTCATTCCTTACAGCACTTGAGGCTTTCTTTCCTATGCATTTATATTTCATGCAATTTACGTTAATGTTATTTATGTAGTAATTAATTTTGATTGATCAAGAAACTTGTTAAGATACACAAGCATAACCCCTTCAAGCATATGTGTGACACCTGGTAGCTTAGAAACAAATAGCATTGATAGCCCAGCAGTGTTTGCACAAAGTTCCATATGTGTTTAGGAAGTGGGAATGGTTACTTGTGTTAGGCTAAATTAGACTATAGTTTACTTAGCAATTAATCGCTCTTACTTTTAATCATTCTAACTTTTATTCTTTTTCTAGCTGAGTAATTCCATAAAAACATAAAATAATGAAAATATCATGTCTTAGTCACAGTTAACCATATAATTGCATTCCACAAGTGGGACTAGGAAGACAATGAAGGAACAACATGCACACATTGTTTAGCTCTAGTGTACTTAGTAATTATAGTCTATAGAATTCGATCGAATTGCACATGAATGCTTGTGATTTGTATGGTTGAACATAGGGGCTCCTTGCTACTCATCATTAGCATCATTATTGGGGACTGTAGTTCTTCGTGCACTATCTAAACCCAGTGAAACTTAGTAACCTCATTGTTCAAACCCTAAGAGTCAAATCCTATGAAAAAAAAAATTATTATCATTAAATTAAATCTCAACTATACATTGTTTATTAACACAAAATGTCCTCTTCTCATAGGAGCCCATCTCCGCCCAAGGTAGTTCAAGTGCCTCAACAATACTGAGTGGTATATGCTCATCCCAATGAATATGTA
Source organism: Gnetum montanum (assembly GCA_015680685.1). NCBI lineage: Eukaryota > Viridiplantae > Streptophyta > Gnetopsida > Gnetales > Gnetaceae > Gnetum > Gnetum montanum. The sequence continues at coordinate 36,226 of MNCI01002523.1, read as the reverse complement.
CCAAACTTTACCTTTATCTTACATCAAGAAGAACTAATGTGGTGGTGCAATATAGGAGGCAACATTGTGTTGCCACCTGACCGATCTGTTCCAACAATGCTCCAGTTAATGCTTGCACAACACAGGCTTCAACATCTCCACTAAAGGGATTATCATCCCACTAAAGTGCAAAGATTAAGGGATCATCAACTAGAGCACCAGCATGAGCTTGTGAATGGAAAAGGGTCAAACATCTTTCCACCTCTGCTTGGCCTAATTAATTAAGGAAACCACTTCTTTAGTGATTTTCCTCTCTTTGACTTTGTTCAAGGAGCCCTCAACCAAAATGTACAATACATAATCTATAATCTAGGTTCTATTCAAAATGAGTCCAATGACAAAAATGGATCTAGAAAAGCAAGTCAAGAAAAGGAAGACAAAGGAGATCATGATCACAATCGTGGTTGTGAGCATCGAAGGAAGGATGATAGGGATCAGTGTGGAGCAAGTTCCCCTTCTTCTTCACCTTCATGATTGTCGTCTTCTTCTTCATCTAGTTGAGATCGTGGCTACAAAAGAAATAACCATGATGGAGGTGACCGACAGGACCAAGACAACAAAAGGGACCATCAGGACAATCATGACTGAAGACGTGGGCAATCCAAAGAGGCCCATCCTCAAGAAAGAAGTGCCAGTATGGAAAATCGTAGGCACCATCATCATGGCCTTGATGAACCTCTACTTGCTACTCAAAGCATGTTGAATATTGTAGAGGCTGTGAGGATTCCAACAAGACATGTGAAGGACAATAGAATAAAGAGGCTGGATATGAACAACATCCCTCAGTTCGAGGGAGGATATGATGCTAATCCACAAAATCATCTTTAGGCCTTTCAAGATGCATGTGCCTTGCAAAATATTGAAAATGACTGGTAGAAGTTGAAATTATTTCTAAGGACACTTATAAAGGAAGCAGAAAATTGGTATCAATCCTTCGAACCAGAATCAATTAGGCGATAGAGTATGATGTTGGAGTTATTCAATGATAAATATCAAATGTACTCCTGAGTATCCAATCTAAGGAAACAAATTCAAGGGTGGAAATAAGGAAATCATGAGCTCTTGGATGCTGCTATTGGCTGATACTACTCTCTATTGCATAGGTGTCTCAGCCATGGATACTCTCAACTTGATCAGCTTCATCATATCATAGACGAGTTGCAATCTAAAACCAAGAAAACCCTTGGCATCTATGCCCAAGGGAGATTGACAGATTTAAGTGCTCGTCGGATCAAAAAACTAATTGATCAGGTAGCCAAGGAGGAGGGAGAACTGAGAAAATGTGAAAGTGTACAAGAATACAACAGGGATCCTTCTATGCAGAAAAATGGGGTTCAATTTTGTGACAGTGAGGACGAATTATCCAAAGATGTGGTGGTTAATCAAAAAGCTTGCCATTCTAGAAATTATAATAAAAAATCATAGCTAAGGTTGATCAATTATGGAACTCCATGGATAATAGGTTTCAAGTTGTTTTAAAAATTGCTGAAGAGTCTAAGGAGAAAAGTGGTGAGCGAGAGCGTCGAAGATGTAAGGAAGCTGAATGCACCATATCTAAGAGTAAAGGTAAAATGGTTGCAATAAAGATGGTTGTGAATAGTGATCTAGATGATAATGGTGGGTGTGATGTTTGCCAATATAAATATCCTAGGGGATGTTATCTAGTTGTATCACACTTGCAGGAATCTGGGGTGTATGCCTTACATCCATGACTTGCACAAAGGTAAATGCCTAAAAGATTGCCTTATCTACAAGGCAATCCTTGATACCAACCACAGCAGTACTACCCAAGTGAAACTCCACGAAGTGTACCAGTAGTGGCAACAACCACAATCGTGAGCATTGCCACCTCTGAGATAGCAATACCCTTACTGGCAACCAAATCCCTACGGTTACTATGTTTAGCAACCTTCATCTCCAAGGGACTCCTCTGGTCATGTTACTACTTACCAACCTTACCACTACCCTCTTGAAACATATTAATCACCCTATCCAAGGAGGGATGCCTCCTACTACCCTCATGTACCACTTATCCCTACACCTACTCCTCCACCTTCTGCATAGCTACCACTTGCTCGGTCCATGTAGGGTGAATTGCCTACACAACCATAGCAAAGGAATGCTACAAGGATAGTTAATCTGCAATTGATTAACCCATCAAGTAGGTCAAAACCTCAAATAAGGAAAAGATCCTTCTTCTAGCCTTGTAGTCCACCAAAGCCCTTAGACACATCGATGATTGGTAACCCTGCTCCTCCAACTTCCTCTGTTTTCTCTCTATCTAAGTCCCCTTCAAGCTAAAATCCTTCTTAAATCCATACTGTAATGCTAACATATATTGTATCTGATTGGATTCAAGCTGGTAACCTGTCTAGAAAATTAGCTGATCTTGAGAGTCCCCTAGTTTATTCGCAAATTGCTAGGAATGAGCCTTGTAAAGCTCTTCTTGACTTTAGTTCTGGTATTAATTTGATATCACATGAGATGTATATAATGTGGAACCTTCCTCCCTTGAAGAAGAGCAACATTTGGCTGGAACTGGCAAACCAGTCCATCACTATTCCATTAGGACTAGTTGAGGACATTGTCAACACCGTTTGTAGGTATCCCACTGATTTCCTAGTAATCAAAGTGGAGAACTACAAGGGGGAATTTCCAATTATTATGGGAAGGGCATGGCTAAGTACTGTTGATGTCAAAATTGGCACTAGAGATCTTTCCTTAGAAATATCAAAAGAAAATGAATTTGGAAAGATCAAGAAGAAGAGAGTTCCATGTATCATGTACAACGATTCAAGGTGCCATTGTATGCAGAAGTTATGGTCAATAAAGCAAACATCTATCTCTACATGCAAGTAATGTGCACCAAAAGCTAATATCCAATGATTTCTATATGCAACAACCATAAAACAAGAAGGCACCTAGTGGCTAACAACTGATTCTAGCAGCAGTACATTATGCATGGAAACTACTAAGGACCTAATGTATAAATATGTTGCAAGTATGGATGAATTTGAGTAACTTCATCACCAACTCTCCGAAGGAGCAAATGATGATGTCAATTGGGATGGGCTAGAAATTTCTAACAATTTTAAACAAGAGCCCCTTAAATTAAAGACACTATCGGCTAGAATGGAGTACATATTTTTGAAAAATGGGAGGCCAGTTATCACTAATTCCAAGCTTGCTGCAAAACAAAAGAAAAGGTTGATAAAAGTTATGGAAAAATGGTCAGTACCCTTTGCATGGTCATATTCTAAACTTACTGGGATAGATCCAAGAATATCCTAGCACAGAATATACACCAACCCTGCTGCCAAGCCGAAATGACAACCGCAGCAGCATTTAAATCCAAAGTTAAAACAGATTGTCAAAGAGGAAATAGAACAACTCCTCAAAGTGAGATTCATCTACCCTATTGCAAATAGTGAGTGGGTCAATCCACTCATGATTATACCAAAGAAATGAGGCAAATGGCAGGTGTGCATTGATTTTTGGCTGTTCAACATGGAAATTTTCAAGGATCATTTTCCATTACCTTTTTGTTGGCGACAATCTGGGACGCAACCGCCAACGAGTGTCCTCGAACAGGATTTAGGTGCCTACTGGTCTCTGGCAACACCAAGGCCTAGATACCTCCAAATAAACTCAATAGTTAATGTGAGTATGTGTGTGTGCTATTGCGGCATGTGGTTGTGTAAAATGTAACAATTGCGTTGTGTGTGAACTACAAATGACTTACTTTAAAGAGATTCAGCCAACTTTGCCAAGTACTGTGAGTTGTTGAAAATTTTCTATT
>MNCI01002523.1:10300-27194 GCA_015680685.1 Gnetum montanum | reverse complement strand
AGGACTTAATCTCTCTCAACCCTCAACTCTCATAGTTAAGTGCATTCAGTACAACCGCTTCGAACATGTGCGTTACGGTTGGTAATCTCGGTAATGAATAGCATTTGGTAATCCCAAAAGGTTGCATTGGCTTAGGGTGTGAATGGCAAGTGGGATGGATACTAATGCTAGACATTAAAACTTAGTTAGTTAAAGTTAGTTACTTAGTCTCTTCACCCTTTCCCTTATTACCATAGGTGATAAAAGAGAAAAGAAATAAAAATCACATACCTCAGACTTACTTAACCATACAACTATGACAAATACAAGTCTGGGAAGACAACAAATGATTAACCTTAAGTGTTCCATAAGGTGTGTAGGCACTTAGTCTGCGGAGTTTGACCAGATCGCGCATGTAACACTCATATTCATATGGTTGAGTGTAGGGGTACCTCGCCACTCATCATTAGCACCGTTGCCAGGAACTAAGTTGTTTGTGTGCTAAGTAGAACATAGGAAATCATCCACATCATTAGGAAGCTTAAACGAACCCTTAGGGTTAATCAGAAAAAAATTAAACAATGATCAATTAGCACACTGAATAAGAGACAATGTCTTCTTCTTCTCACAAAAGCACTTCACCACCTAGGGATCACACAAGAGATAGTCGACGGTCTAATACACGTAACCCAGAACTGCCAGTTCCTCAATAATATCAGGTGGTATATACTCATCACAATGAGTATATACCTAATTTCACCTTTATCCTCCATCAAGATGAACAACTGCGCTGGAGAGACCTGCAAGGTAACATAGTGTTACCCCCAGATTGGGCAGTCCCTAACATGCTCCTTCGTGCTCTTGCACAGATAGGCATGATAAAACTATACGTTGAATATGTTGCATGTGATTACAACACAAGGGATTACCATCCCACAATGGCACAATGTCTAAGGGGCTCGTGGCAGGAGAGTTATTAGACATCGTTGAAGGGCAAAGGACCTCACAACGCTTTGCCTATCATAAGAGAAATTAAGGGTGGTGAACCTATCTCAATAGGTTCTCCACAAAATGATGTTCCCCCTCCTAACGATAGTGAGGAGGTGATGTATTAGAACCTTCGCTCCACGATACACAACCTTGGTTCTGATGCCCACAAACACCAAGTGTTCAATGAGGGAACACAAACAAATGATAAGGATGGACAGTCTAATTGTCATCACAATCGGGGCCATAGCCACCAAAGAGAAGGTAGGAAACATCGTCATGGTGATGGTTCTCCTTCCTCTTCCCCTTCATCGCATCATTCACCCCCTTCTTCCACATCAAGATGCAGTCACAAAGAGCCCAATCGTTACGATAAGGGTAAGCATAGTGAGAACCCTCGACGAGAGAGTCAAGAGAGAGGACGAGAGCACTCTAGGGAATCAAGGCATGGAATAAGGGAAAGTAGGGAACCACGTAGGCACACAGACACCATGAAAGAAATGACAACTATGAACCCCTACTTGCCACCCAAAGTATGTTAGACATTACGGAGGTTGTGAGAATACCTACAAGGCACCAAAAGGATAACTAGATCAAGAGACTAGACATGAATAATATCACATGGTTTAAGGGGGGATACAACGCTGATCCGCAGAATCACTTACAGGCATTTCACGATGCCTACACCTTGCAGAATATTGAAAAAGAGTGGCAAAAATTAAAGTTATTTCCTAGGACACTCGTGAAGAAAGTGGAAAGCTGGTATCAGTCCTTAGAGCCAGAAACCATTAGGAGGTGGAGTACGATGTTAGAACTATTCAACAATAAATATCAAACGTGCTCCAGAGTGTCCAACTTGCAGAAATAGATCCAAAAATGGAAGCAAGGTAATCACGAACCCTTGGATGCTACCATGGGCTGATATTATGCACTGCTACATCATTGCCCAAGCCATGGTTACGCACAACGGGATCAACTTTGCCACCTCGTAGATGGGCTAAGACACAAAACTAAAAGAACCCTTGGAACATATGCCCAAGGAAGACTATCAGAGCTTAGGTCCCATGAAGTTCATAGATTGTTGGAGCAAGTAGCTAAGGAAGAAGAAGAGCTACGAAAAAGATAAAGCGTGGAAGAATATAACCACGATCCTTCCCTCCAAAAGAAGGGAGTAAGATTCTGTGAGGAAGAGCATGAGTCACCACTCGAAAAGTTGGTGAATAGAAAAACCTTGCCACTCCAAAAGTTAACAACTGGAGTGTCGGCTAAGGTAGATAAAATGTAGGACTCCTTAAATAGTAGGTTCGAAACCATTTTAAAAATCGTAGAGGAGTCTAAGGAGCGAAGTAGTGACCATGATAAGAAAAAGAGAAGAGACTCAGACCATGCACGTAACAAAGGTAAGGAAAAAATAACTATCATCGATGAGGTTGTGGATTCTGATACGAACAATGAAGGTGGATGTGAGATCTGCCAATATGACCATCCTAAGGGATGTTGCCCAATAATCTCACATCTACAAGAGTCCGGGGCGTATGCACTCAATCCAAGACTTAACAAAAGGCAAGCACCCCATCGGTTACCTTATCCCCAAGGTAACCCAAGGTAATTCAACCAACCATTAACATATTATCCAAGTGGAACTCCGCCACAACCTATGGAACAACACCAGTAGTGGCAATACCCAAAATCATGGGGGATGCCACCGCCTAGGCAATAATACCCTTACCGGCAACTAGATCCATATGGCTATTACGTGCAGTAGCCAGTTTTTCCAAGTGACTCTATGAGTCATGTAACCTCACAACGTCACTACCCAGCCTGAGAGTATTTTAGGACTCCCTCTCCTAGAAAGGACACTCCACATGCATACCATCATACAAATTCATCCACATCTCTTACGCTGATAGTTCCACTACCACCTGCTCCAACGATGCAAGGGGAACTCCCCACTCAACTATAGCAACACACTACTACGAGAGCTGTAAACCTTCAACCTGCTACTAGTTCTAACAACCATACAAAGAGAATACTTTTCTTCAGAACCAAAAGCCCAAACAAGCTATCACAACCACAAGCGGTTGGGCCTCTAAATGCTCCTCCATCAATTAAGGCTTCGAAGCTTCCTTCAAACCAACAATAGAGCTCGATGCATACAGTTATGTTAACACATACCGTCACTAACTGGATAAAGGTAGGCCACTTTCCCAGGAAACTCTCTGATCCTGGGAGTCCCTTAATCTACCTCCAAGTTGCTGGGAATGAACCTCATAAGACTCTTCTTAACTTAGGTTTTGGAGTCAACTTAATATCACAAGAGATGTATAAAGCCTGGAACTTGCCTCCACTCAAGAAGAGTAACAATTGCTTAGAGCTAGCTGACTAGTCCATAACTATTCCTTTGGGACAGGTTGAGGAAATTGTTACCACCGTATGTGGTTGGTCATACCCAGCTAATTTCCTAGTGATCCATGTCAACAATGACAAAGGGGACTTCCTGATAATAATGGGAAGGGCATGGCTGAGCACAATAGACGCATGCCTAGGGATCCGCGATCTTTCCCTGGAGATATCTAAGGAAAAAATTTATGAAAATATTGAGAAGAAGAAGGTTCCATGCATCACATACAATGACTCAGAGGGTGATGACATACAGGAATGTTTAGCATTTCCTGCATGTAACCGGTATGCCCAAGAAGTCAACATACAAAAGTGCCTGTATGTAGCAACCACACAACAAGAGAACACCCGTGGTTGACAACTCATCAAAGGAGCAACTTACCAACCTACATGGAACGAACTAGGGGAACAACCTACACCCACAACAAGAGCATAGATACATTGGAATATGAGTGTTGCCAACTTCCAACCCTTAACTTGAGAACACCAATTGGAAGGAGTTGGACACTTCTAAGAAATTCAAACAAGCACTCGCTATTTTGGATCTCTCCCTTTCAATTCATTCATGGGGGATATGGCCACCTATGCTAATCAATTGAGGCCCTCAGTTCCTTTTCAAGTCTTTTATTTTACACATTTTTGTTTTACAATTTCTTTAACTTTTCTTGTTTTTGTTTTGCAACATCGTTCATACCTTTTCTTTTATTTGTGTGAGCATGTGTGTTTATCCATTTTGTTAAGTTTGTCACGTAATAAGTGCTCCAAAAATGGTATGAACTGTATTCTCTTAGTTGCCAATGTTTGGTTTTTACCTTTAAGTTATGATGTTGATACTAAAGTATGGTTCTTTTGATATAACAGGAAATGAGTTCACTTCATCCATACATCCATAAATTTCTATGGTCTCTCTTAGCTTGGAAATGTATAGTCCCTTTCTAAATAAGAACTTTCAACAAATTGGTGACTAAGCATTTCTCAAACTAAGGAAGGACTCAAGGATTGAAAAGGGTGTGACTTCAAGGGGATTTGATGCATTTGTGTTGGCCATTCTCTTGGGTGCTTGGATGTTTTTCTTCTTAAGTTTTCCTTCCCATTCCAACATTGCTCCATTATTAGGAAGCTGAGTTAGTAAAAATAACAAAGTCTTTGCATGGTGTGGTTCTCACCTATAAACATATTTAAAAAAAAAAAGAAAAAAGAAAATGAGAATTCAAAGCACATCCCTTAGACAAAATAATCCCTTGGGCTACAAGCACTGGTTATGGAACTCAAAATAAAAATGTTCCCTCTAACTAAGGCCCTTCCTCGCTCCCTATCTTATCTTTTGCTTCATTGGAATGTTGGTGACTCTTTGGTGGAGGCATTCTTGTTACTTCAAGAGGATGGATCTGCCAAATGTATTAATGCTAAGTCACTGGATGTGGTTTGTTGAGGCCGAATTTGGAATGGGATCTGCTAAGTCACATTAACCATGAAATACACAAGGGGCTGTACACCACCTTGTTCTTGGGATTCCATTCCATTCTCTTCTGTCCATCCTTCTCTCCATTATTCACCTCATTGCCAGTTGTATTAGTAGTCCATATTTTGGGTGATGCATTGTTTTCTTTTTGGTAAACTCTTGTGGTTAAGACTTTAACTCTTGTTTCCAAATGACATTCCTAGAGCCTACGAACCCTTTGAATGTGGGAATGTCAGGGTATTACGGGCATGAGCCTGCATTGGGGAGAACCCACTGGCATTCCTATTTGGTTCATCCATTAATTTCTTTTCATTAAACATTCTCGCAATCACCATTTCTTTTGTCCATCTCCATCTTTGACTTTCATTTTATCGGCGTTTCCGTTGTTTCTTTTTTTCCATCTTTCTTATTCCTTTTCTTTCTCCATTCTATCGCTATCAGAGGTTCGCTCTCAGTCATGGGGGTCCCAGTCTAATTTTTTTGATTTTCTCCTAACCCCTACACCTTCGGTAGTCACCAATATTATATCTTCAGAATCCGCAATCATCCATACCATAACTCAGCCAATGGACCTTTCATCAAAGCAAGGTATCAACTACATTATGATTCATTTACCCTTGCTAATATAAGACTGTGTTGTGTGTGCAGATGACAATCATACAACAACAGATTGGATCTGGAGGAAACACCTGGAATGGATTGATGCTGATGTAGTCACGCAAGGAATGAGATTGATGGCGCGCTTATGGATGGACAACAAAAGGCACAATCTTAGCGTTGGCAGCAATAGAACTTCTTTGTCTCACTCTCTCTCTCTTTCTTAGCTACCAAATAAGGCCTAATGTCAAATGTATAAAGTGTTCACTCTTGTTGTCGTGAACACCAGTTTTGNCCATCTAGATCTAGACCGTAGCCAAACTCTTGTAGTTTTAGCATTCCAAAGATAGAATAATTTCCATGTGCCCACAGTAGGAGTCCCAAAGTGAATGGATCTTTATTCGAGCAAATATTGTACCTGAGCACACATTTGTGTACGGAAATAAAGATGAACTTTTGGATAAACCTTGTAGTGCATGGATTAAGCTAATGAGGATTTAATTACTGTTGAATGTTTAAATGCTTTCTTAGGATTTAATTACTCTCATAGTTAAGTGCATTCAGTATGACCACTTCGAGCACGTGTGTTATGCTTGGTAATCCTAGAAGGTTACATTGGCTCAGGGTGTGAACAGCAAGTGGGACAGATACTAATGCTAGGCATTAGAACTTAGTTAGTTAAAGTTAGTTACTTAGTCTCTTCACCCTTTCCCTTATTAGCATAGGTGATAAAAGAGAAAAGGCATAAAAATCACATACCTCAGACTTACTTAACCATACAACTGTGACAAATACAAGTCTGGGAAGACAATGAATGATTAACCTTAAGTGTTCCATAAGGCGTGTAGGCACTTAGTTTGTGGAGTTCGACCGGATTGCACGTGTAACGCTCATATTCGTATGGTTGAGTGTAGGGGTGCCTTGCCACTCATCATACCCCAATGAACCAAATTTCAAACATTGTGGGAAGGACCTTACATTATTGATGAGACTTTTCCATCTGGGTCATGATCATCTACAAACCTGATAGCCTAAACAAGAAACAACTAGTCAGCATTCAACAAATAAAACCTTTTCATAAACCCAAGCCAACCAATGCAACAAACACCTCGTTAGATGAACAACCATGTTCAATCTTTTGAATCTCTCCCTTCCAACTTAGTTGGGGGAGATGACCACCCATACTAACACCTTAGGCAGCTCTTCAGATTTTTTATTTTTTTTTTGTTTTCCACATTTTTGGTTTTACAACTTTTTGTTTTCATCTTCTTTGTTTTACATTTTTGTTTTAAATATTTGTATTTTTAAGGTTATTGGTCTTCTCTTAGTTTTTGTTTTACACCATCATTAATATATTCAATATTTATTATCTGCTCTTTTACTTTCTTTTATGGTTATGTTTGCTTGTGTTTGATGTGTTTCTCTACTTTTTCTGCTAATAAGGTGGCAGGTACAATGGTAATGCACTACTCAATGGTGGTATGCTTCATTTGTAATTTTAGTGTTGATGTCTGGTTTCTAACTTTGATTGTCATTACTAATGACTGGGACATGGTTTCTTTTCATGGAACAAGCAGTGAGTCCACATCATCCACCCATCCACATACTTCATGGTTTTCCTTGTTTTGGAAGCATGTAGTCTCTTCTTCATTAATGAAACTTTAATAAATTGGTAACTTATGTAGTTTCTAGAATTGGGAAGGACTCAAAGGTTTGGATAGGGTGTGGCTTCAAAGGGATGCAATTTTTTTTGTGCTTTTCTGTTTTCCTATGTGCAAGAGTGTTCTTGAAAGCTTCTTACCGTTCCACGTCATTTCATAATAGGAAGTCAAATAAGTCCTTGCATGGTGTGGTCCTCATCACAAAAAAAAGATGAGGATTCAAAGTGCACCCCTTGGACAAAATAAATGCCAAAAAACACATGGTTCTTTGCATGGTGTGGTTCCTATTCAAAAAAAACATGGGAATTCAAAGCATACTCCTTAGACTAGATAAAAGGGCTACAAGCACTAGTTATGAGACTTGTCTTGTCTCCTCTAACTAAGGTCCTTTCTCACTTCCAACCTTCACTTCAATTTGGAATAGTGGTTGTTTTGTTGGAGCATTCTTGTATCTCAAAGGATAGACTAGCCTTAGAATGTCGATACAAAGTCAATAAAGTTGTTGGTTTTGATCTGGACTAAGGATGGATCCTACCAAGTCATTTAATCACAAACTCCACAACGGATTACATGTGACCATAATTAGGAACTCTGTTCCACTCTCTCTATCATCCATCTATGCTTTTCATGCCTCACCTCACTGCCAATTTCATGTTTTGGTTCACTGTTCTGGTTTGATGTGTCAAGTTTCTCAGTCAATTACTTTTGGGTTTTTTTGTACTTAACTTTCAGTAACCATTAATCATCCATGGTGCCCATGGACTTCTTGGTTTGAAGTTATGCAAGGGCATAAAAGGCTTGTGCCTACTTTGGGGAGGACCCACTTGCATATCTTTTGGTTTGGTTAAGTTAACTTAAGTTCTTTACCCTTAGACATTGTTACAATTAAATTCTTTTTATTTACCCCATCCATGTCATCCAATTGTACGCACCTTCACAATTTTTTGTAATTAACTCCTTTTTATTGTTGTGAATACCCTCTTTCTAATATTCCTTGTGTTAAGCTTTTTCTAAATTATATAGATCACTTCTCTTACTTAACCCATTCGTCAGTCTTTCCACTAACAATATCAAGTAACCAATCTATCACACTCACAACCTAGCTAGATAAAATCACCGATGAGACAAGGTATTCATCCATTATCTATTACACTATATATACTAATCCTTAGTTTTGTTATGACTACAGTGGGAAGCGTGGACTAGAAGTGGGACTATCTTCACCAAGGAGGATGCAACCATATAACTCACAAGAGATTGTTCATAATTGTTGGATATCTTCTACCTCTCCCTCATTCTTCTGTTGCCAAGAGGGGTTGGATGTCCTTTGGATCCATTGGTGTCCTTTCTTATTGTTATGAACACCCAATTTTGTACACAATTGTAATATTGCATGCTCGAGCACTTTTGTATTTGTCTATTTTCTCTATGTCACTCTCTATGTCAGTCAAATAAGTCCACACCCCCTAATATATTTTGTAAAGGACTTGTTCCTCTTCTTCTGTACTGGAGGACAAGTTTTCATTTAGTCATGAGAGTATGATAAATCATGTTTTTCAATGCTCTGATATTGGGGTGGCCGCGATATCAGGTACACGATATCGGGTATGCAATATCGCAGCCCAAGATCTGATATCATATATTTGATATCATAGGGTTACTCTCGAGTCTATAAATACAACTCCTAGGTGCACAATTGGGGTAAGTTTTTGGTAGTCAAGTAGCAAAACTCTTGCAAGTCGTCCATTTGAAAGTTAGAATATTTTCCAAGTGCCTACAGTAGGAGCTCTAAGTGTGAATGGATCTTTATTCAAGCATTGATGTACCTGAGCACACCATTGTGTTGGCAATAAAGACGAATTCTTTGATTCATTCTTTGCAGCACTCAAGACTTTTTTTCCTATGCATTTATATTTCATGCAATTTACATTAATGTTATTTATGAAGTAATTAATTTTGTTTAATCAAGCAACTTATTAAGATACACAAGCACGACACCTTTGAGCATACATGTGACACTTAGTAGCTCAAAAATCACTAGCGTTTGATAGCCTAATAGTGTTTGCACAAAGTTCAGGATGTGTTCAGGAAGTGGGAATGGTTACTTGTGTTAGGTTAGATTAGACTATAGTTTACTTAGTAATTAATCACTCTTGCTTTTAATCACTCTTGCTTTTATTCTTGTTCTAGGTGAGTAATTCCATAAAAACACAAAATAATGAAAATCTCATGCCTCAGTCACACTTAACCATACAATTGCATTTCACAAGTGGAACTGGGAAAACAACGAATGAACAACACACACACATTGTTTACCTCTAGTGTACTTAGTAATTATAGATTGTGGAATTCTACTGAATTGCACGTGAATGCTTGTGATTCGTATGGTTGGACGTAGGGGTACCTTGCTGCTCATCAACTGCTACGAAATATCTATCGCATAGTTGTTTCAAAATTGTGTGCCCATCCTCATGTGTCTTCACCAGGCCCTTAGCCTTCCACATGCCAAGCAACTGCTCTACTTCTATTATTTCTTCATCCTCCTACTGTTGCTAGTGCTGTAGGATCCCCATAAAAGCGAAGAACTGGTTGCTTATCTTATCAAGTGCATCGTAGTTGACCTTGATCGAGTTAGCGATGACCTTGATCGAGTTAGCCACCACATCTTGTAGAGTATCGCACTGAGACAACACTAGTTTGTGCAAGGTGGAATCCCAACTACGGTGATCCTGTTGCTAGTTTAGAAGCCTTGCCATAGCAATAACCACCATGGGTATACCGCCACACCGTTGCAGAGCCTCCTCAATGGCTGCATCATTTGCATCAGCAATGATTTGTGATTGTTTTCCCAAATGTTTCGAGAACAGGTCTTCTTTGCTCTTTTTTGGTAGCAATTCCATTGGATAGAACTCATTTTCCACATCCATATCTTTCACCACCTGTTGGTTTCTTGTGGAGATCAGAACCCTGCAGCGTTCATGTTCTGGTAGCCCAATTTCTTTCAGCTTGAACGACACATCCAAGTCCCTAGATCGCTCTACCTTTGTGAGCTCTCGAATGTCATCAAGTACAACCAAGCAGGACTCATCCTTCAACTCCTTGTTAATTCTTTCCTTCAGACTCCCCTCATCTTCTCCTACTTCGTATTTAACGTCAAGATTTTCAAGCACATTCGTTTCAAGTTTCTTGATTTCTATGTGGGAGATAAACAACCAAATTGCCTTTCCGTAGTTAAATGCAATAGCCTTGTAGACATGATGTAGAAAGTGCATTTTCCCACTTCCCCTTGCATTTTCACACAGTGATATCTTCAGCGTCCAAAGCCACATCCCAGAGCTCCCCTATCCAATTCTAGATGAACTCTGATTGGTTTATCACCTCATCTGATTCGGTGTAATTCAAAAATTGTTGTAGGTCCTTTAGGTGAGATATCAGACTGCTCAGAGTGGCATCAAATTCTTGAAAAAGTGTAGCTGCTTTTTAAATATTCTCAGCTACCATTAATGCTAACTACTGGCCAACAGACAATGCAAGACTCAAAACCAGGTCTCCCATATTGCGAACTTCCGCAAAGGATGCTAAGAGCATCTGATGGAGAATGAGGAGTGAACACAATACAACAATATCAACAACTCAAGAAGTAGTCAACACAGGCGGTGCTGTTGGAAACAAAGCAAAGGCTACTTATAATTATTCAGGGAGGCGACTCATAATTACAAGGCATGTATGGCTAATCGCACTCGATAAGGAGCGATATTTTTCGTGATCCATTCCTGCAGAAGATCACGCACCAATTCATGGCAGGCTTTCCTCCAATTCACCCGCGCTTCATTGCGAAAATAAGGCGGAATTGGCTAATTGGGCGTCCAAATCTCTCCTGAGAAACTTGCCCTGTGCATTATCCCAGTAATGCCGACAAACTCAAAGTTACATGTATTAACAACCTTTGATTTCCATCAAATATTTTTAATATATTTTTTTCATGTTTTCACCATGATCAAAGTTACATGTATTAACAACCTTTGATTTTCATTAACAACCTTTAATTTTCATCAAATATTTTTAATATATTTTTTTCATGTTTTCACCATGATCTGAGAAGAAACCAAGGCTCCGCGCACACCTGCGTTGTACGATCATAGCCTGCTGTCTCTACCATCCACTACGCTCTGACCGTGCCATCTCCACAGCGAGCTGTGTAGGCCATGCAGCCACAGTCCACCACTACCTCCACGGCTCTTGGTTGCACCACTTGTTAATGTGTAAATTTTGAACACACTAACACATATGAACTAACACATATGAAATATGGGTACGAAAACCAGAAATAGTCTCACCCAGAAAAGGGCTATGTGAGAAATAAAATATTGAAAATTTAAATTAAATTTAATTTAAGAGGGTTATTTTCTGTTTAAAAAAATAAAAATAACATAGTAAAATAACTAAAATTAAACATTTTTGCAATTTTTCTTTCTTTTAAAAAAAATAAACAATACAAAAGGAAAATTAAATTAAAATTTATCTGGTCCGCTACTACTGCTTGACCATCGTCGTTGGTCCGCTACTACTGCTTGACCATCGTCGTTGTATGATGTTGCTGCTAACAGGCATCAGCTGTAACTATCTAACGCTGCCGTCAATTGTTGCTTGCCTAGCTGCTTAAGGATCTGATGATTTGGGAGCCGCAGTCCAAGATCTTCCTACCCCGTGTCACCTTTGGCCACCTGCCTGCGGTACTAGCATTTGTCACTGTTAAGTGTTAACGTTCTGGCGCACGCTGTTCACAATCTACAGCGACTGAAAAACGTGCTACGTGTGGCTCGATTAACCCAAAAAAATGTCTTTCTCTTACAATGTTCCAGGAATTATATCTGCACACAATCCCGCTTTTTCGCCCAATTCAGAAGAACATTAATCCAGCAAACAATGAAATGACCCTGGTTCCTTCAACTATTTCCTCTGCTCTCGTTTCTCCCTCGCCAAACCCCTATTTTATGGAGATTCCTGAACATTTATCTCCCCCCTTGGCCAAGCTGATGACAAGATGATTATTTTATATATAAGTAGCTACCGGTTACACATGTATTTTTTTGTTTTTTCGTTTTTTATTTTATTTTTTTTATTTTTTATGTAATGCGTTTTTTTCTTTTTTTTTCTTACAAAATTCAAGATTTGTTGGATTTCCTTAAAAATAAATAAATAATCTTACAACGTGGTGTGCTTTTGTTTCAACAGACATCTTGTTCAAAATTACTGAAACTTTTCTGCAATTCTATGCTTGTGTTTTCCTGCCCACAAAAGCGAAAAATCAGTTACAAGTTTTAATTTAAGCAAATTTTAACCTTAAAATACTTGTTCAAAACATGCATCATATACAGCAAACCAAGCTTGAAATTCGAATATAACTTGAAAATCATTGTTTTACATTTGTAAATCAGTTTGAGCTAAAGTTTCAAACAAGATGTGACAAGCTGGAAAATAAAATCAAACTAAAAAAAATAGAACCCAAAAACCATCCCTGAAAACAAACCATTAGCAGCAGAATAGGAACCATCGAATGCTGACCACTCTTCCTTTGCTTTGGAGAAGATGCTGCTGATTTAGATTCTAGGTTATTTTTCTTCCTATCCTCGGCAACAGTATGAGGATATGTTTTTGGGAAAGAAAATATTACCACTTCTAATGCACGGCAATAAAAAAAACCTCACGTTGAAATAAGAATCCTTAACATGAGTAATTATCAATATTAACCTATCCTAGTCAGCATCGTCTTCCACCGATACAAAACAATGTTGTTCCATGTTTACTAGAGCTTCTAAATCCAAACAATAACTACTTTAGTAGGACCATGATTCGATCCACTAGGCAGGAGATTCACAATCATGATATTGTTGATCATGGCCCCATGCTTAGCATGGGCGAGGTTGACCTCAAAACTTAACCCCCAAACTACAAATTGCATACAAGTGCAAGGATAGCAAAACCATAAAAATTTAATGGAGAAACAAAAACATCACAAAACAGGAAATGCAAACTTGAAAGTAAACTATAATGTTTTAGACATGATCAAAATAACCAAATAATCGAAAGAGACACTGGCGTGGGCCATCCAAACCACCATTAAAATCTAAATATATGATTTATTATTATTTTAACTACTCAGATCTATAGATATATATATATATATAATTATATATATATCTATATATAATTAAGATCTCATTCTCAATATTCTCACAAGGTAAAAGTAAAAGTATGCAAACTATTTTGAGCATGAGACTTTTACAGAACTTAACGAGGAGGACAAACTAAAACTCATGTTAGATCATAATAAGCCACAACTTTTAGATTTTTTCTTGGGTCTATTTTCTTTTTTCTTTTTTTTCTTTTTTTCTTTTTGAGGAAAATTTGCTCATGGTGTACTTCATGCTTGAGGTAGGAATTCCAACACGAGTCTGGCCGATTAGCTACACTCCCAAAGAACACAGTCTTTTCGAAAACTTTGCCCATGGTGCAATTCAACCCTCATGTATGTGCCTTTGATTACTATTTAATGGCATCATAACAAGTCTCCTAGGTGGCTAAGGACTCTCAAGTGGAAATGAACACACTTCACCTCGTTGTTTACAGGATAGCCATGGATCATCACACCTGAGGGCTAGGGCTTATGAGAGGAAAAGATTGAATTTTCCAAGGTCACCTAGTGATTATGACTAACCATTCTCCAACATCACATATCCTACACTCACATGATCATGATAATAACATGATAAGTTTGTATAAATCCAATGCTCCATAATCTAATATAACAAATAAACCGAAACCTTGGAATCAATTGGAAAGAGTTATAATATTATTGAAATATAAAATATAAAGTGGATTTTTATAACATTATTGAAATATAGCATTATAGTAATAGTAAATTATAGTATACCTACATTATTTTCCAATGGTTCTAAGATGATCCAATGTCTAGTAACTCAAATAACAAATGATTATTAAAATCATATGAAGAACACAACAATCAAATCAATATGCTAAGAAAGAAATAATGAAAATGCAAGCAAAATATGGAAATGCAAAGAAAAGGAGAAGAAAATATGCAACTAAGAATCTACCAAGTGTCCACATGGGACACCTGAGTAGAAATGCTTCAAATGAAATGCATTAAAATTCCTATTCAACCTATGTCCTTGCAAATCACCAATCTTGAACACATTTGGGGCAGTGATGTCTACAATTTGGAATGGACCTGACCACATAGGGGAAAACTTAGTTTGAAGGCCAATTTGACCAGACACTCTATCTCTCTTAAGGACCAAGTCACCTACTTGAAAACTTTTAGCTACATATTTTTTATCAAACCATCTCTTGACAATTTGTTGATGACCACACATATTTTCAATCGCTTTAACCCTTTTAAGCTATAGGTTCAAAATGTCACATGTTTGTGATATTAGATGCTTGTTAGTTGGTAAGTAGTTTAAGAAGAATTCAAATGTATGAATCTATAAATTTATTGGTAATATGGATTCCTATCTGTACACTAAATCATATGGTGTAGTCTTGATCGATTCTTTGTAACAAATCCTATCAGCCCAAATTGCCCATTTTAGTTGTTCATGCCAAGTTCATGGATTTTGGGCTACCATTTTTTTAATCCCATCTAATATAATTTTGTTGGAAGATTCAGCCAAACCATTACCTTGTGGGTAATATTCGATTACCGCCTTGACAATGATGTTATGGTCTCTAGCCCAATTTGTAAACTCTATGGAAATGAAGGTGGGCCCATTATCAACTACTAAACCATAAGGATAGCCATATTTGGAGATTATATCATTTTCTAAGAAGCGAATGTCCTCACGAGATGATGCGGTTTTGGTTGCTTTCACCTCTAACCAACATGTGCAATAATCAATGGCTATTAAAATAAACTTATGTAGGGTAGTAGATAAAGGATTGATCACTCCAATAAAATCTAAGGTCCATTGGGCAAATGGTCTTATTTCTATTATAGGCTGTAAAGTGGCCAAACTCTTGGAATCTTTAACTTTAAATATTTGACATTGGACACACGTCTTAACCAAGTTATAAGCATCATTAATCATAGTAGGCCAATAATAACCAGCCCTCACAATTTTATGAACTAATGAGTAGTATCCTATATGTCCTTCATCGTGAAGTTGTTTTAGAGCATTGTTAGCTTATTCTTGGTTCAAAAACTTAAGGTATATCCCTTGGAAATTCTTTCTAAATAGTTCACTGCTTATTAAAGCAAATTTAGAACATTTTGATATTAAGAGCTTTCTTTTATGTCTAGGTAAACCTGAGGAACAACAATGGAAGGTTAAATAAAATTTGATATCCCCATACCATGGATCGTACAACCGATTGGGAGCAAATGGAATATCGTTTTCCTCAGTGATGGATAATATATGAAGAGGAATTAGTTCTTTATCTATGGATGCATCACAATTTTCTAAGGTTGAAGCTTTAGCTATTAATTTAGCAAGACCAGTCTCTCTAGCTAACTTTGCTACCTTCCATTGAATATCATATTCTTGGAGCCTCATAATCCATTTAGCGCATTTCTCACTAGGATCTTGTAATTTGGCTAAAGCAATGGTGGTTAGATCAATGAAAATGACAAAGACTTTCGAGTTTAACAAGTAGTAGAAGAATTTCTTCAAGGCTTTTATTATAGCATACAATTGCTTCTCTATAGGTGAGTATCTTAATTTTGCATCCTTTAAAGGTGTAGACATGAAAGCTATGGGTCTTTTGCCTTGATCATCCATGTCTTGGGTCAAGATAGTAGCAGCTGTAACATTGCTAGAAAAGGCATATAAGTAGAAATCATTTTCATACCAAGGAGAAGCTAGGATAGGTGCATCTGTTATAGCTTCTTTAATAGCAAGAAATGCATTCTTTCTATTTGTCCAATGCATATTACTATCTTTCTTAAGCATACCATTCAATGGTCTAACTAATTCAACATAAACAAGGATAAATCATCTAACAAAATTAATCTTACCAAAGAAAGCCCTTAGATTAGTCTTGGGGTAAAGGGTAAGTGATGAGTGGCGAGGTACCCCTACACTCAACCATACGAAACGAGCGTAGCATGAGCAATCTGGTCGAACTCCGCAGACTAAATGCCTAAACACCCCATGGAACACTTGGGGTTAATCATTCGTTGTCTTCCCAGACTTACTTGTTATTGTCACGATGTATGGTTAAGTCTGAGGTATATGATTTTTATGGTCTTTTATGGTTTTTCTCCTATGCTAAAGGGTGAAGGGTTGAGAAAGCTAACTAACTCTAACTAAGGACCTAAGTCTAAATTAACTAGTGTTAGCATCCGTTCCCACTTACCGTACACACCCTGAACTATGCAACTGTGGCTACCAAACGCTAATCGTTACTGGGATCAGCACATGTAATGCACGTGCTCAAAGTGGTCGTACTGAGGCACTTAACTAGCCTAAACATAATGAGCAGATGATTTCTTGACTATCCATACACACCCGTAGATGCTTGTAATCAAGTCGTACTCATTCCGCATTCTAGGAGTTGAGGGTGAGAGAGACTAATCGCGATGAGTAGTCGATTCCTTGATTAGTCATACACATTTGTCAATGCTTGTAATCAAGTCATACTCATGCCACGCTAATGCAGGTAATAAATAACAAGTAAGAAATAATATGTAATAAACATATTCCATGCACTGCAAGGTTTATCCACAAAGCTCATCTTTATTCTCGTACACAACTTGCGTTCAAGTACAAAGCTGCTCGAATAAAGA
>MNCI01002521.1:0-21688 GCA_015680685.1 Gnetum montanum | reverse complement strand
AGGTAGGAAATAACATGTAATAAAATCCTATTCCATGCATTGCAAGGTTTATCCACAATGCTCATCTTTATTGCCATACACAACTTGCGTTTAGGTACAAAGCTGCTCGAATAAAGATCCACTCACTTGAGGACTCCTATTGTGGGCACATGGAAAATATTCTATCTTTAGAGTGATCAATCTACCAGAGTTTCTCTACTTTAAGCCTAGGATGAGAAATAAGGGGAGTGCTGCCTCTTATTTATAGATTTGGAAGTGGACCATGATATCACGTATGTGACATCGCAGGGGATGACGCGATATCACATACGCGATATCGTGGCTTATGCATATTGCGTCTCATCAGTTGCATACCACATGAACCCTTACTATTATAGGTCTCTTTTGATGAAAACTATTAGAGCTATAATAAAAAAATAAGATTTAGAGCTCTAATTCAAGATTTTTGCATACCACATGAACCCTAAGGTATGAAACAACAAGAAAAATTTCCCATCAACTTGCTATAGCTCATCTTCTTGGAGATTGAGAAGGACAAGATGCCACTTCCCTTTCCCATGCCTCATTAAAAAATTCTGCAAAAGGGAGGGAATTACTTGCTACTCTAATGATGTTCTTTGTAGGTCCGCCATAATGTTTTGGTAGAAATGATGAAGGATAAGCCATTACTGAGGCTTTAGAAAGAAGTAGCACCTCTGCCAACTAAAGATACACTAGGTTTTGGAGCAAAAAATAAAGAACTGAAGGCATCTCTTCAAACATATGTTGAAGATTTGATACATTATTATTCGATAATGAGCCATTGGAATGAACTTGATTGAATAGTTAGTTGGCAATAGCACGTTGTATCCAACCTCTTCTTTACAAGAACAAGTTAGGTCATCATCCAAGTGATACCTACCATGGAAGGAGTTGTAATATCCCTACCATTTGAACAAATGCTAGAAATCTTGGGTATTGTTGTGGCCTTCTTCCATGATGATGATCATGCCACATAGAGAGTAAAAAATATATGTGAATATGACAATAGATAGAATTAGTGAGGGTATAAATGTTCTTGTAGGATCATTCCTAGATTTCACTACCATGGTAGACATTCAAATGTATATAAGAACTAGATCAAAGGAAATGAGTGCATCATAACATGTGGAAATACTGGGAAGATTGGTGGACATTGAATCTTCAATTCCATATGTCTTCAACAATTTGAAAGACATCACATCTACCTAGTCAACACACATAGAGATAAGAGGTAAGATTATAATCATTGAACTATAACCTTAGGAGGCTACTTCACTAAATTAGCAATTGATTGCTAAAGTTACATAACTAAGAGCTTGCTTATCCAAACCATGTCTCCATCAACCAACCTTAATCAGGGATGAGGCCTTTGAAAGACTCAAGGCCAAACAATAAGAAGTAGAGATGGAGAAGAAGAAGGCCACCTAGGATGTATCCTTGAAATAAGCTATGTTAAATGGAGTAAACACGGACCTCGCCATGGTGTGAATAGAAAATAAGAATTTGGCTAAGGAGAACTAAAGGTTGCTTAAGATGGAAAAAGAGAAGGAGAAAATGGAGGAATACATTAAACACTAATACAAGTATTTGATTAACGTTCATGCAAACATATGAAGGTTGGTAGCTAAAAATAGAAATATCTCTATGAAGGAGGTGCATGCCATCTGCTAGCAATCAACAATTAAGATTATCACTTGAAAGAACAAGGCCTTGAATTATGAAAAAAATAAAAAATCATTAAAGGGACCAAGTAGGCATGCATAAGGAAATTAATGAGAAAGAAATTTGATTAACCAAGGTAAAGTTGAATAAAGCCCTCTAGTAGCTCCAAGGTGATGCATGGTAGCTCATCTTTAATGGACTGAATGTATATAGCCAAGTTAAAATCCATACCAAGGAGCTACAATTAGAAGAAATGATAGAGTACAAGGAGCTTGCTAACCTCTATTATGCCAACCTAACAATGCTCACTATTGGTAAGCCAAGATTAAAGTTGGACAAGCAAGTGGCTATTTTATACCTATTGTATGAAAATAAGCACAAGCTCCATAGGAAATAGTGCCAAAAATTAGAAATAGCTAATATAATCTTAACACCATAAAAACTAGTTTTGAATTTTAATGGAAAATTACTAAATATTTGGTGAAAAGAATGGTAGATTACAATAAACTAAAGGACGTTGTCAAGTCATTTTATATTGAATGAAAATAATTCATTATTTGGTTTGTCAATGTGCATGAATTGTTCCCAACTTTACATTGTCCTTGGGAGGTACCTACAATAGTAAATCTAAGAGAACTTACCCAAATCATTCATGACTAAATGACCAAAGAATAGAAAATAAGGATCTTAATTAATTCATTTTAGTTAAAGAAAACAACAACAATAGTACTATGGAAACCACAACTAGCACCAAGCTGTGAGGAGTTATGATAAGAGCCATCACAAGAACCACAATCATTTGGCACTACATGAGACATATGCATTGATTCCCTTTTTTGTAAATATCTACACAGTTTTGTAAGGACCATGTATCCAATTTTGTCAAATGTCAAATTTATAAATCACTCACATAATTTTTGTAACATGGCACTCTAGGTAGTTCAAGAAAGTCAAGTCACTCTCACATTTTATAAACAAACTTTGTTTTAATTTGTTAACTCAATAATGAGTTGTTTATTAGTCATGTAGGTATGATGAATCATAATTTGGTTGGCTATGTTAATGTAACAATGTCAACACAATAACTTTGACATAAGGTTAGATGCATGAACACATCAACATTGATGTGGAGATAGTAAATGCCTATATAAATATGTTCACCAACCATATTTATGACATCATTTAGTCATCAACATCTTAGAGCTTCTATAGTTTGCTTTTGTAGAAGCAAGAACATGTCATTGAGTGCCCATAACATGCACTAAGTTGATTGCCTGAAATTTTATTTAAGTGATTATGCACTTGGACACATTTTCATGATGGTAATAAGATCAAAATTAGTTTACCTTCAGTGTAGTACCTATTCTAGCTTAATGATTTCTTTAATTACAATTTTATTTTATTTTTTCTTTGATTTACATGCACTCAGTTAATTATTTTACTTCTATTGTACCTTAATTACACTGCATGGGTATGACCAACTTCAACCATAAAAACATTAATATTTGATGATGAGATGTTAGGTATTCCAACACTCAATCGTAGACGTCATAAGTGTTCACATACAACTAGATCATAATCTATGGATGGACAATGTAATTATACTAGTAGTTAATGTTCAGTTCATGATGGTTGTCTTTCCACTTAGAGTTAGTGAAGTGCATATCATATGGTTGTACTCTTAGTTAGGTATATGATATATTGATGTTGTTTGGCTTTAATTACGCTAACTACCAACATGGTAAAACTAATTTTAAATTCTATGTCTATGTGCAATGAAAATATAAAACTATTTTATCCTATTAATGATAAGCAACAATTCCTGGTTTATCGTACAAGTCCTGGGATAGTGTAACCATTACTGGGATTACCAAGTGATTTCAATATTGAGCAAATCAAACAAAGTCACTACTAGATTATCAAATAGTTACACTTTCTGCTTGAAACCATTTGCACTTATTTTGCCTTACTAAGAGACATTGGAAAAGTAAATGACCTAAAAAATGTAAACAACTTAATGAAATTAAACATGATTAAAAGTAAAAATTAAGCTAAGTGATGCTACAATGATGAAAAACATGATGAATTGCATCCAAGTACAGGTCACTCGAATAAAGATTTCATACAACTATTATTCACCACATTGCAAGCATTCACTCTACCTTTAACTCTAAGTCACGAAAACAAACTAAAAGAATTTTGCTAAGTATTGGATAAAAGTTGTTGTTTTGACATGACGGTGGGTTTGAGGATCGATAACTTAGAAGGCGGGATGAATAAGTTCCCCAAAATAAAATCTAATAGCCATAAAAAGCACACTCAAATTTAACATGGTTCCCCAACTTGGGTAGCCCACACTTGAAGGGTAGATTTCTTACACACCTCTGGACTTTATTTCTCTAAAATGTGATTTGAAGGGTATTACACGCTATACAAGCTCTAAGCTTTGCTCTAGATTGTTTTGTTATTACAAAACCACTTAACCCTGCAAGGTTCCAACAAGCTTAGATTGTGGTTTTAAGGATCCCAAAACCCTTACAAATTGAGCTTTTCTCTAGAGTATTTTGATGCTGCACAAACATTTAATCCCATAGGATCTTGACAAGCTTAATTACGATGCCTTCTCAAAAGAAGTGCATCAACCTCTTATGATAGCAAGAAAAGAAAAAGAATAACAAGGATAGAATATAACTCAATTTACAAAATCCTTGGTCAATGAAGTAAAGTTTCACAACAAGCCAAAAAAATGATGTGACAATGCAAGTACAATAGAATAAAATACACAATGATTTCTATTTGATATTCAAAATTCTTTCCTTTTTTCCAAGAGAATGAAGTCTTCTTATAGCCTTAGAGTTTCCAAAATGATCTCAGAACTCATGCATGACTATCTAATGGCTAGTGTAGACGTCTCCTTTGAGATAGGGATGCCTTTTTGAAATTGATTTTCATTCTAGGGAGATGTCTCTTCTAAAAGTGGGATGTCTCTATGAGGACATCTCTATGAAAACATCTTCTCTAGAAAGGAGACATCTCCTATTTTTGGAAGACTTCTTCTTTGCATATTCTCCACTTCGGCCAAGATGTCTTTTGCTTCAAGGTGACTTATTAGCTTTTGAACCTTAGTCCTTTAGGATTCCTTTTGCTGATTTAGCTTCCTCTCACTCATTAGAGCATCTTCATTTTGCTTATATTCTTCATACTTATTCATGCTCCCTTGAGTTCTTGTAGTCTCCACATTGACATCTCTTTGTAGATGTCATTTCTTCAGCTCTCATTTATGCCTTGCAAAATCATCACATTCCACAACATTCTATGTTCTCCATTTTCCTTAAGGTTTTGACATACCAAAAGGTCAAAAATCTTCCTATTTTGGTAATATTTAAAACTTAAGAAAATGGGTTAGTAGTCTCCAAAAATCATGAAGTCATATATTCATAATATTACCCACGTCATCATTTATCCACATCATAATCACATATAATAGTACCATTCTATAAATTTCTTCCCCTTTTTGGATAGCATAAAAAAGAAGTGGAGCAAAACTTCCCCTAAAGACACACACACATACACACACACACATGATTATTTTTTATTAATAACTAAAAAGTAAGATAAAAATACAAAAGTAAGAAAAATTACTTGATAGGATAGGGTCTTTTTTTCATATCATTACATAGAGAAGTCAATAGGTGCTCATTAAGGGGTTTTGGAAAAGCATAAGCTAGTTGATTTGTGGTTTCAATAAACTCTAGTTTTATGTGCCCTTATTAAGTATGTTCTCATATAAAGTGACATTGAATCTCAATGTGTTTGGTGCATGAATGTTGAATTAGATTTTTTGTCATGTTTATGGTGCTGTTATTTTCACAAAAGATAGGTGTATATTGAGATTTGACCAGGTCTTTAAGCATTTCTTTCATCCATAAAAGTTAAGCACAACAACTCCTAGCTAAGATATATTTAAATTTTACTATAAATAGTGTTGTATAAGTTTTCTTTTTGTTTGTCCAAGAGACAAGGCTTCATCCTAGACAAAAATAGCTTCCACTCATGCTTCAATGATCATTTGAACAACCTACCTAATTTGCATCATAATATATAGTAAGATCAAGTGGAGAATCCTTTGGATACCAAAGGCCCTAGTTAGCAGTACTTTTAAATAATGAAAAATTTGTTTAACTACATTTAAATGAGATTCTTATGGATTGGCTTAATATATAGCACACGTTCCTACACATAAAAGCTATGTTTGGTCTACTAGCAATTAAATAAAGTAGACTACCTATCATTCCTCTATAATTCTTGTGATCAATAGGCTTTCCTTGATCATCTTTTGTAAGTTTCAAATTTGTAGAGATATAAGTGCTTTTTACCTTCACATCATTGAGGTTGAATTAAAGTAGAAGATCTTTGACATATTTGGTTTGAAAAATGAAGGTTCAATGTACAAATTGATTGATTTGAATTCCAAGGAAGTTCTTAAGTTCTCCCATCATGCTCATTTCAAATTTAGATTGCATAAGATCTAAGAATTTCTTGTAAATATTTTCATTAGTAACATAAAAAATAATATCATCAACATAAATTTGAACTAAAAGTAAATCATTACCTTCTCTTATAAGAAATAAAGTAACATTAGCCTTACCTCTTTTGAAGCCATTTGATGCAAGATGTTGTAAAAGTATTTCATACCAGGCTCTAGGAGCTTGTTTAAGTTCATAGAGAGCCTTCTTGAGTTTATGAACATGATAAGGTTTGACAGGATCTATGAAACCTTTAGGTTGTTCAATGTAAACTTCTTCTTGTGTGGTTCCATTTAGGAAGGCATGTTTTACATCCATTTGATATAGTTTGATATTTTTAATACTAGTGTATGTCAAAAGAAGTTTGATAGATTCTAATCTAGCAACAGAAGCAAAAGTTTCATTGAAATCAATCCCTTCTTATTGATTGTATCCTTCTTATCAATCCCTTCTATTTTTAATGATATTTTCATTTTCATCAATTTTTCTTCTAAAGATCAATTTTGTTCCAATACTAGGTTTATTATTAGGTCTAGCTATCAATTCTCATATGTTATTCCTAGTAAATTGATTCAGCTCATCTTGCATAATATAAATACTTCCTTCTTCTCCTTCAACTTCTTTCAGGTTTTTGGGTTCAAGTTGAGAGGGATGTGCTAAATATGCATAGATTTCCTTAGTTTGGCTTCTAGTGTGAATACCATCTTGTACTTCCCCAACAACATCATTGAAAGAATGTATTTTACTAAGTCTAGGCACCTTCGGTTGAATGGGAGATGTCTCATCAAGTTCATCTTCTTACTCTTCTTCATGTTCATTACTAACTTCAAAATTTTTATCAACTTGAACTTGAGTGGAACTAGACAATTTTTGAATGGGAACAACTTCATCATCATATTGTGGAGAAGTAATTTCATAATCATCAACTTTAATATTTATAGTTTCTTCTATAGTATTTGTATGTTTATTGAAAACTCTATAAGCTCTGCTAACTAATAGATATCCTAAGAAAATTCCTTCATTGATTTTAGGATCAAATTTTCTTACGTTATCTTTATCATTTAAAATATAGCATTTTGAACCAAAGACATGAAAATAACCTACTGAAGGTTTTCTACCAATCCATAATTCATGAGGAGTTTTAGAGGTGAACTTCTTACCAAGACTCTATTGGAGACATAGCAAGCAGTGTTGAATGCTTTAGCCCAAAAGTGATAGGGAAGATTTCCATCATTCAATATAGTCCTTCCTATTTCGTTTAAAATCCTATTTTTCCTTTTGGCTACACCATTTTGTTAAGGAGTTCTTGTAGTAGAAAATTGATGACATATGTCATTCATTTCACAAAATTACTTAAACTTGGCATTATTGAATTCCCCTCCATTGTTGGTCCTAATAACCTTAATGCCAGAGCATTTTTATTTTTGAATTTGATAGCAAATTCTTAATAAATGATCAACTATCTTATCTTTATGATATAAAAAGGTAGCTTAAGTAAAACGATAGTAATCATCAACAATATTTAGAAAGTACCTTTTCTTTCCCAAATTGAGTGTTTGAGAAGGGCCAACCACATCCATATGGAGTAGGTCTAAGGGACAATAGGTAAATATACAATTTTTCTTATGAAATCTTACCCTTTTTTGCTTTCCTTTCTGGCATGCTTTATAGGTATTTAGATTAAAGTCTTTGAGCTTGGGCAGCCCATGAACCATTTCTTTTGTTACAAGAGTTTGAATAATATCTTTGCTTATGTGACCTAGCTTCCTATTCCACAAATGGGTATCATTTATACAACTGACTAAGAACTTGGATTCAAGATTAGGATTATTTCCAAAAATGGTGGTGTAAACGTTTCCCTTTCTAGTTCTTTCTATCATAATGTTTCTAGTGTTTAAGTCTCATATTCTACGAGATTCTTTAGAAAAAGTAACAATGAAATTTGAATGAAAAAGTTTACTAACACTAAGAATATTATTTTTTAAACCTTTAACAAAAAAAACCTTAGTTATAGTTGGTATCCCTTTACCTTTTTATCGTATGGTACCAATAACTATTATTGGAGCCTCCATGTCATCTCCAAACATGATGGTTCCACAATTTTGTTCTATGAAGTGGGTGAAATAGGTTTTATCAACTGTCATGTGGCTTGAACATCCAATATCAATATATCAAATACTAGTTTTGACATTAGAGAGAGCTATTTGAGCCATCAAGTTCTTTTTAGGCTTCCTCTCTTTTTGTTTCCAAACCTGTAAAGTTCCTTGCCTAGAATGCTTTTGCAAAGACCAAGTGTATTGATTCATTCTAAAATAGTAGTATGCTTGAATATGACTAGATTTTCCACAAAAGAAACAATTTAAAATTCTAAGCTTTAACATTTTACTAGACCTGGATTGATTTTCTTATGTAGAACCTTCCAAAAATCCATCTTTTTGCTTTTGGTCCTTGATTTTCTCTAAAGTATTCTTACTCATATGCTCAATCACATTGGTTAGTCTTTGAATCTTAGTCTTAATGTCTGAGTTTTCTTTCTTAAGATAAGAACATTCATCATTAAGAGACATAATTTTTATCTCCTTGACCTACAAATCTTTCATTTTAACACATAAGCTTTGTAAAGAAATAAATTCATGGCAGAACAATCCATACATTTCTTCAAAGGGAAGTTCATTATTTGACCTTTGCTTGTCTTGATTGTCACATGTTTGACCAATCTTATAGTCATTATTTTTCCTATTCCTAATTGTAAAACAAGGAACAAAAGATTTATCTTGACAACTATGATATAGAAATTGAATATAGCAATTGATGAAGCATATGTCTCCTTGTCCAATTGTGCCTAACATAGATTACCCCATGTTCATGTTGCTTTATCTATGAGAGATAACCTTGCTTTGATCCCACTTGAGGATTGAGAACTTAGAAGGGGAATGAGTAAGTTTTCCAAAACAAAATCTAACAGCCACAAAAACCACACTCCAATTTAACATGGTTCCCCAACTTTGGTAGTCAACACTTAGAGGGTAGATTCCTTGCACATCTTTGAACTTTATTTCTTTGAAATGTGGTTTGAAGGGTATCACACCCTATACAATCTCTAAGCTCCACTCTGGAGTGTTTCATTATTGCAAAACCACTTAATCCTACAAGGTTTCAACAAGTTTAGAATGTGGTTTTAAGGATCCTACAACCTTTACAAATTAAGCTCTACTCCAGAGTGTTTTGATGTTGCATAAACACTCAATCTTGTAAGATCCTAACAAGCTCAATTATGATGCCTTCTCACAAGAAGTGCATCAACCCCTTAGGGTAATAAGAAAAGAAAAATAATTACAAGGATAGAATGTAACTCAATTTACAAAATCTGTGGTCAATGAAGTATAATTTCACAAGAAGCCAAACAAATGATCTCACAATACAAGTACAATGGAATATAATAAACAATGATTGCTATTTGATATTCAAAATGATTTTCCTTTTCTCAAGAGAATGAAGTCTTTTTATAGCCTCAAAGTTTCTGTAATCATCTTGGAATTCATGCAATGGCTAGTGAAGACGTCTTCTTCAAGATAGGGATGTCTTTTTGAAATTGACTTCCATTTTGGAAAGATGTCTCTTCTAAAAGTGGGATGTCTCTATGGAGACATCTCTTGTTTCTAGGAGACATATTCTTTGCATATTCTCCACTTCAGCCAAGACATCTTCTACTTCATGAAGATGTCTTCTCAGCTTTTGAACTTTGGTTCTTTATGCTTCCTTTTGGGAATTTAGCTTCCTCTTGATCACTAAAAGCATCTTCATTTTGCTTGCAGTCTTCATACTTTTTCATGCTCC
This sequence comes from Gnetum montanum, assembly GCA_015680685.1. Classification (NCBI taxonomy): domain Eukaryota; kingdom Viridiplantae; phylum Streptophyta; class Gnetopsida; order Gnetales; family Gnetaceae; genus Gnetum; species Gnetum montanum. Next base: position 11,642 of record MNCI01002521.1, on the reverse strand, counting down.
CTTGAGTCCTTGTGGTCTCCACATTGACATATCTTTATAGATGTCATTTTTTGAGCTCTCATTTATGCCTTGCAAAATCATCACATTCCACAAAATTCTATGTTCTGCATTTTTCTTAAGGTTTTGACATACCAACAGGTCAATAGGGTTGGTATTTATAAGCATAACCATGACCCACTACATCACATCTATGATGACATATGCAGATCTACGATATCATAGGCTTGCATAGAAATTTTTTATCATAGCCCTATGACTAACTAAAAACTCATCCTAGAGTTAAAAAAAAAGGAGGATAGAATTCCTTACAAAATTTATGGGGTAATATACAAACTTCTATATGATGACTTATACACATTATTGACTATACTAAAAATGCTACATGGTGGTTCAAGTGGTGTTTACAAAATTATCATGTAGTACATGATTGATGCATGTGAAAAAAAAATTAAAACAAATAACCTTGATGTAGTCTTTAGGTTCCAAGTAGTGGTGGATCCTCCATTAGCTTCTTTTCTTTATCATTGTGCTTTTGAAATTTATATCTATCGGGTAGTACCTGAATTTTCTCTACTTTTAATCTTGGATCATATTGTGTCTAGGTGAATTCAACAATGTTTGCTAGAGTTAGTACTTCCTGGAGATATGGCAACTAGGAAAACATCTTGTTGGCTTTTATATACCAAGCTGCAAATTGTCTTCTTTCTTCTTTAAAAGCTTTAGCTATTTTTCTTAGTTCTTAGTAATCAATCATTCTTCTAGCTAGGTTTGCTACTACATTCTTTTTATCCTAGTAGCTAGCTTTGGCCACTTGTAATTTAGAGATTATTATATGTATTTTCTGTTATGCATATTTTTTATTTGCAAACTCTTTCTTGTATAATGCATAAACTATGGACACTTGCTACTCCAGTTCTGTTTGAGGCTTTCTTGCTATGGCTAGGTTAGCGTATTAGATATTTGCTAACCTCATGTACTCTATTAAATCCTCTATTTGTAGGTCTTTATTTTTGATCTTGGCTTGATGCACATGGGTATGGTTGTCCAAGGTAGGCTTCCAATCAAGTGTTTGCATTATGATGAAATTGATCTTGGCTTTAGCCATTTGGATTTCCTTCTTATTAATTTGCTTATATATGCCCACCTGATCTTTGAAGTGCTTCTTTAGCCATTCATATTTTTTGATCTCATTCTACCATGCATTGATTTCTATAGTTTACTTTTGATGTATTGTGCGGATTGCCTCCATAGATAAGGTTATGTTTCCTTTGGCTAATTTTCTTATGTCAAGGTTGACTCGGGTAAGCTACTCCTTAAGCAGATAAATGCTTTCCTCCATCACATTTTTCTATTTCTTAATGTTAGTACACCTTACATTTTTTGCAATAACTTTTTTATTTTCTTCTTCTAGGGCATTTAAGACTTTGCAATGGGCATATGTTTGGGCTTCTACCATTGAAGCATTCCATATTACCTTTTCTTTTGCTATCTTCTTTTGGACATATTTGGGCATCAATTAGTTCATTTGTTCATTCCTAAATTGTTCCAGTTAGTCAGGCGCAATATACCATGTAGGGTTTTTCCTTTTTTCTCTTAATGTGACTAATTATACTTGTAGCCTATGCACCTCATTTTCAACATGTTGTACTATAGTTTTAGCCATGACCAACTTGCCCTTAGTTGAAATTGATTCCAATTGTACTATAGTGATATCTCTTAGGATATCGAAGAGTTTTTACATTGCTTGTCTAGTCAGAAACAATCAATCCAAGTTATTTTCATGCTATTCTAGGTTCATGGATGTTCTAGCTATGGTTTCTACATCTCTTGCTCTAGTGAGATCTATTGATGGCATAATGAGAACATTGAAGGATTCCTTAATATGATCTATTGTAACTTCTGCTGCTCTTGCTACATCTTGGTGTTTTATTATTATTACTGTGGCTCCTTCACCTATTTCTAACATCTTTTGGAAGTATGCAATGTTCCTAGATATTTGTTACACTTGGTTGTCATCTTCTCCCACTTGCAATGAAGTTTTATCATTTGCAGGTCTTATCGATACAACAAACTTATTTGGATGGTTCCTTATCCTATACATACCTAAGACCTTGTAGCTTCCCTAACTTATTGTTTTAACAATTTATTATAGATGGATCATCAAGGGTCCATGATCTTGTTGTGCTAGAGGAGTACTTGGTCTTGGTCTTTTAGCGACTAGTGTTGATCCACTAGATTCTACTTTCTTTGTTTCTTTGATTAGAACATTTCCTACTAGTGTAGACCTAGCTCCTCCTTCATTGCCTACTGGTTTCTCCACTTGGTCTTTCTTTGGTAGTACTATGGAGGTTTCAACATATGAGGCATTTTGGGCTTTTCAAAGTACATCATTAGTGTAGCCAAAAATTCTTACTTATCCACACAGCCTTCTAATGAGACAAGGGAATGGTAGAGTAAGTTTCCTTGTCGTCTTCTTCTTAAATCTTCTTTTAATTTCCAAAAATAGTAGATGAGCCATGTTAGCCTAGATTTTCCCCATTAAGATGGTGCTTCCTCTAACAGAATAGGTGGAAATTCTATTTAGCCATTTTTGTTGGAAATAAATGATATGTTTCAATTTTAATATAGATATTTTCTACTATAGACAATCCATTATATCCTTTCTCACTTGTTCCATAGGCCCTTTGTAGCCATAGCCTTTTTACTCTATGTTGGACCTAGTAGAATTTTGGACAATATTGGCTTCAACATTTGGAATGTTTAGTACCTTAGTTATTGCTTCAACTAAATATGGCATTGTGATCCCCTTTATCTTCATTTTGGTATAATCCTACTTGTTCCTCCAAAATTGGGGCACTTCTCCTAGGTAGCATTTGCAATTACATGAGATTATGGGCCATGGAAAATAGGCTTGGAGTTGTTCATGGACATTGGTAAGGGCAACCTCCATGAATTTTCCAAAGTTTAATTCCACTATGATAGTGGACATGATGGAATTCTCTTGGATTTCTTAGAGACACTCATTGGATAGCATTAGGTGTTATCCTTTCTCAAGAGAAGGTGGTGCATCAGCTTCTACCTACATGGATTCTTCTGTTGAATGTGTTGGCTAATGAATGTTGTTAGATTAGGCCTCTTGCTCTATAAGTGGAGTTTGTTCTCCAACTTTTCCTCTTTCTCTAGGTTTCTTTCCTCTTTGTTTTGATGGTCCTTTTGTTGTTGGTCTCTTGGGAGGCATCTACACTCATGAAAAATTTTAAGATTATCCAATTATTTTTAAAAAAATCCTCTAAAAATTCATAACCCTTTCTTGAGTTCTTGGGTTTGATCAAAATCATTTCTTAATGTTAACTTTAGTTCTAATTGGGATTGGAGAGTTAGAAAAATGTTGTAACTTACATAAATCCTTCCTTAAGGAAAACCCTTAATTGTAAAATCTTCTAATGTTTACAAGCAATTTTATGCTTCATGATCTATCAAAATTGCTAATTCCTTGCTTAAAGTATGTTTTAAATGATCATTTAGAAAGAATTGTTAAGTTTACTTGCTTTTGTTAGGTTAAAATATATTCTTTTCTTATTATTCTTATCCATACCTTGTTCTTCCAAGCGTTACACAAATTTGATGTAATTTATACAAACTACATGTAGTACTCTCCTCCACAACTAAGTTAGTCACTCTGTGAATAAAAGAAAATAAGAATGACTTAATTTGGAGTTACAATGAGGAAGATATGGTTCTTGAAAGTTCTGAGGTCAGAGAAATAGCATGAACTCCCTACGTGTGAAATGAGAGAATGAACAAATTTTTTAACACCTCATATATATATATATATATATATATATTGGGGATACATTGTAGATATGATAGCATGGATGCGATATCGCAGGGGCTCACACATCGTGTCTACGATATCACTATGAAAAATTTCAATATTTTGTGTGATTTTTATTTAAAAATTAACTAAATTGGATAGTTTGAAAGGTATAGAGATGGTCCAAAGGGTTCTTGATAATAGATAGTGATTAAATTGCAAGAATTTGTCATTGAAAACGTATGAAAGAAGGAGTTTGGGCAAGGTAAGTCAACTAAGTCTATAGAAGATAGTTGGTCAAAAATTACCAAATATATGATTCAAGATGAGTATATAGGAAAATAAAAATGATTATATTAGTGTTTTAGAGGTACAAGATGATGTGAAATTAATCATTAGGTATGAAGCATAAGAGTTATACATGTGGATTCTCCCCAAAGCAGGCTTTAGCCTTTAATGCACTTGTATAATCACACCTATAAGTGTCTATAGGTACTCAAGGAGTTGAATGTAAACCATACTTGTCTTCCAAAAACACACATGTTAGTATTTCCTTAATGAGAAAATAACACTAAGTTATCAAAAAACCATCTAATTATAATCGTATGTAACAGTGAGATGGAATGGTCGTACTAGGAACTGCTAAAAATGGGATGTGAGGTGTCTTACCATAGGCATAATGAATTCTACGTATGATGCATCATTAAAATGATCATTAGACATTTTGTTCAATATCAAAACCAAGTCCATACTACTTACCAGTGACATTGCATTACATAATCTCAAAACTAACCATAAGACTACCATAACTACAAGAAATATTAACACTTGGTAATGAGGTACAAGAATGTAATTTATTAACATCATAGTTTATTTTTAAAGGAGACTTAACCATTGGATATAGGAGTGTCTTTAGGCATGGGTAACATGTCTTTCTAGCCCTATAACCAATGGAAGTCTAAGAAACCTTGAAGTTTCCAAGAAAGCATCTACCTTCAGACATGGGTAACATGTCTTTCCAATGGAAGCCCCAAAAATTTTTATTATTTGTATTTATTAGGGTATTACTGTGTGAACATTATTAGAGCACTAACTTTAGGCATGGGTAACATGTCTTTCCAGTGATGTTATAAGGTAGCACTTGTTTTAGGCATACTTCCATTTTTCATTAGAACTTAAGTAAATAATATAACTTAACAGTAGGATAGAGCTTATAGTAGTAGCCTTAGAGAATCCACAAGTTCTCTTGATGTCACACCCTATTCATTCCCATTTGGTTCTTTACTTTTCTATCCACGCATAATGATCACAAGTTTATTTTAGTTTTATTATGAAAAGAATGTCATTATGTCCATGGTAAGAACCTCTTATTATTAGAAATGAATGAATGGATGATGTGGTCTCGTTGCATATATAATTAGTCCTTTAATGATTTGATAACACAAGGTGAAATTATCATGGTTGTGACTACATCTCATTTTATTCCTTTATACTTTATTATACAAATCAACAAAAATATGTCCATGAAAGATAGTAAAAATAATAGAAAAATTGTAAAAATAGAAAAATGTATAGAGAATTTAAAAGATATTAAAGAATGAAAAATGATTAATAAATGAGAAAATTATAAAATAATGGGAAAGATATTAAAGAATATAAAAATTGATAAGAAACAAGGAAAGATATAACAAAAATTTGAAAAGAGGATTTGGTGCCTAAGTGTCAAAATTGATACGTCTATGACTATCATCCAGAGTGCAGACTTGGAAGATTGAATGGGCAATGGATGGTTTGGTATTCAAGGTAGAGTCTTTAGAGGAGTTGGGAACATCTTGAAATGGTTTCACTTATTGAATGTTGATAAGAATAATTTTTTATAGGCTTGTTGCATAATAGATCTGCATGGCACCTGATTGGTATGTAGCATGAATGATATAAGATCCTTTCCATAAACTTTCAAACTTAGTATTTTATGGTACATGATTTAGCATAGGACTTTATCACTAGGCTTGATGGATACTTATCTTATTTTGATGTCATGTCTACATTTGAAGTACTTTTTGTGAACTTCATTACTCATTTGAGCTATTAGTTGATTTTCATCTAAGAGATTTAGATTCATTAGGCATTCTTTTTGAGCTAAGTTTAGATCTAGATTAAGGGTACTAGTAGTTGCAAGCATATTTAGCTTTGCTTGGACTAGTAGAGTAGGTAATTTACCATAAACTAACTCATATAGTGAATACCCTATATGAAGTTTCCAGGTTGATCTATACGATCATAGAACATCATTAAGTTTAGTGCTTCAATCCTTTCTATAACGACTAATGATTCTCATTAATGTTCTTGTGATTTCTCTATTAGTCACTTTATCTTGACCATTTTCTTGGGGCTAATAAGATGTTATTAATTTATGGTTGACCCCAAGTTGTTGCTTTAGTTTCTTAAATGTAGCTCTAGTGAAATGAGTCCTATTATCTAATATTAGCATGCATGGCACACCAAATCTATTCACTACACTTTGTTGAAAGAATTTTGTAGCTATTATAGCTATGAAATCTTTAACTATAACTACTTCTATCTACTTAGTACAATAATCAACAATCACTATGCTATAATACTTTCTATTTGACATGTGCATGATGGATCCCATAAAGTCAATTCCCCAAATATCATATGGTTCTAATGATTGTATCCATTGTTGTGGTCCTTTGTTTCTGATTGTTAGTCATTCATCTCTCTGGCATCTCTCAAAAGATTGTGCAAATTGATGTGCATCCTTGAATATGGTAAGCCAAAAGTAGCCTTCCATCACCAGTTTTAGTGTTGTCCATCATTTTGCATAATGACCACCACAATGGTCCTTCATGCATATCTTGTAGGAATTTTTATTGAATTTCTTTCAGAATACATCATGTTATCAACACATCTACATATATCTTATAGAGGCTTCCATTAATTTCCATATATCTTGTTACGTTGTGAGGAAATTATTATTTTTGTTTCTAAGTCCATTCATTAGGAGGCTTTTTCATAGTAAGATATGTCATGTAATCAATCACCCATGACTTCACTATTGAATCTACAACAATTTTTATCTTTGTGAATAAACCTTCATTGGGAAATTGGTCTAATAGTGTTTGTTCATTTTTCTAACGTTCTCATCTTAATCTTGATAGGTGGTTAGCTACAATGTTTTAAATTCCTTTCCTGTTGATCATTGTAATGTCGAATTCTTGTAGAATGATAAGCCATTTTATCATTCTTGTACTTACTACTAGTTTATTCATTAGGAATTTGATAGCACTATCTAAATTTTTCAATCACATATACCATAGTCATAAGCTCCTTTTCTGTGGTGGTATAACTAAGTTGTGCCCCAGTGATGCTTTGATTGGTGTAGTGTATATAATAAGGTTGTTTTTGGTCATCTAGTTGAGTTGACAGTACCCCCAATATATAGTTGGAAGCATCTATCATAATGTAGAAATGTTTAGAACAATCTGAATCTTGGAGGATTAGTATCTCAAAAAGTTTTATTTGATGGTCTTGAATGCTTTCTCACATTGTTTTGTCCATTGAAATGGTACATCTTTCTTTATTAGTTCAACGAGTAATTTTGCACTCCTTGAGAAATTATTAATAAATATCCTATATAGTCAAGAAATTATTTAACATCCTTAACTATTTGTGGCCTCTAAGTGATGATCTAAATGACTTTAATCTTTTTTGGATCTATCCTAAATCCTTTATAAAAATACTTTGTGTCCTAGAACTATGTCATCTTAAACCATAAAATGGTGCTTTTTCTAATTGATCTTTTGATTGGTTTCAACACATCTTTTCAAAACTTAAAAAAGTTTAAGGCTTGTTTGAAATCTAGCTCATACATGGAAAATTCATCCATATATACTTCAACTTCATTTCCAATCTATTTTTGGAAGATACTCAAGGGAAGTCGCTTGAAGATAGTGGGATCATTACACAAGCCAAAGGGCATTTGCCTATATGCAAATGTTCCCTATGGACTAGTGAACATTATTTTCTCTTAGTCTTCTAGTATGCTACAGGTTTGGTTATATCCATTGTATCGATATAGAAAGCTATAATATTGGTATCCTGTAATGGTATCCAAGACTTGATTAACAAATGGTAAAGGAAAATGGTCCTTGAATGTTACCATGTTCAACAATCGAAAATTGATACAAATCCTTCACTTATCATCTTTCTTTGGAATAATGACCAATGGAATTTTTCATTCACTATCTACAATTAAATAGATGAACCTTACTTTTAATAGTTTCTTCAACTCTTGTTTGACAACTTCCTTAAGTTTGGGATTCAATCATCTTTGAGTTTGGCAATGCGGTTTAATCATTGGATTTGTGTAAATTCAATGTTAATAGATGTGTAGATCAATGCTAATGATCTCATCATAGGACCATGTCAATGTAGTTGGCAATTTGTTCACTACTTCCAATAGTTCTCTCTTTCGTTCTTTATCAATATTGGCATTTATGATTACCAATTTTTTATTGTTTAGGAAACCATATTCTAGTACATTTAGTAGGACCTTGAGTTCTATAGGTTTTGGTTCATACTTCTCTAGTATCTTTTATGAGCTGCGATATTGCATCAGTCGTGATATCGCATCCGCGATATCGTGTCAGCCCCTGTGATCTCGTGTATGTGATATCGCAGCTTGTCACCAGTTCTATAAATAAGAGGCAACTTTCCCTTATTCACTCATCTAGATCTAGACCCTTAGCCAAACTATAGCAATTTTACCATTCCAGAATAATTTCCATGTGCCCACAGTAGGAGTCTCAAAGTGAATGGATCTTTATTCGAGAAAATTGTACCTGAGCACATATTTGTGTACGATAATAAAGACGAACTTTCTGATAAACCTTGCAACATGTGGACTAAGCTAAATAGGATTAAATTATTGTTAAATGTTTAAATGCTTTCTTAGAAAATTAATCTGTCTTAACCCTTTACTCTCCTAGTTAAGTGCATTCTGTACGATCGCTTCGAGCACGTGTGTAACGCTTGGTAACCCAGTAACGAGTAGCATTTGGTAATCCCAGTAGCATTGCACTAGTTCAGGGTGTGTGTGGCAAGTGGGAATGGATACCGGTGCTAGGATGATTAGAACTTAGTTAGTGAATAGTTAGTCACTTAGTCTCTTAACCATCCCTACTAGCATAGGCGTTAAAAAGATAAAAGTTATAAAAATCACATACCTCAAACTTACTTAACCATACAATCGTGACAAAATAAGTAAGTTTGGGAAGACAATGATTGATTAACCTTAAGTGTTCCATTAGGCTGCATAAGCACTTAGTCCTTGGAGTTCGACTGGATCGTGTGTGAGATGCTTGTATTCATATGGTTGAGTGTAGGGGTACCTCGCCACTCATCATTGGCGCTGTTGCCAGGGACTTAGTTGTTTGTGTGCTACGTATAACATAGGAAATCATTCACATCGTTGGGAGCTAAAATGAACCCTTAGGGTTAATCAAGAGAAAAATAACATAACGATAAACTGCACATAGAACAAGACTAAAATGTCTTCTTCTTCGAACAAAAGCACTTCACCACCTAGGAACAACACTAGAGATAGTCGGTGGCACAACACACATAACCAAGATCTGCTAGTTCCTCAATAATTTAGTGTGGTATATATTCATCATGATGAATATATACTCGACTTTACCTTTGTCTTCCATCAAGATGAACAATTGTGTTGGAGAGACTTAGAGGGTAACATAGTGTTGCATCTAGACAGAGTAGCCCCCAACATGCTCCTTCGTGCCCTTGCATGAATAGGCATGTCACAATTATATGCTGAGTACAATGCATGCGATTACAACACAAGGGACTACCATCCCATAGAAGCGCAACGTCAAAGGGATTTGTAACAGGAGAGATACCACACATCATTGAAGGGTAAAGGCCTCCATAATGCTTCACTCGTCTTAAACAAAATTGAGAGTGGTGAACTTGTTTTCATAAGTTCCCCACAAAATGATGTTCCCCCTCATAACGATGGTCCACGATTCAGAACCTATGCTCCATGATTCAGAACTAGGATTGTGAATTTTGGAGCGCAGGTTAGACATGAATAATATTCCACAATTTGAGGGGGGATACAACGCTGATCTTCAGAATCACTTACAGGCATTTCACGAAGCATGTGCCTTGCAGAACATCAAAAATGAGAGGCAAAAATTAAAGTTATTTCCAAGAACACTAGTAAAAGAAGTGGAAAGCTGGTATCGATCCTTAGAATCGGAATCCATTCAAAGGTGGAGTACAATGCTAGAACTGTTTAACGATAAGTATCAAATGTACTCCCGGGTGTCCAACCTACGAAAGCAAATCCAAGGATGGAAGCAGGAACTCATGAACCCTTGGATGCTTCCATGGGATGATACTATGCATTGTTACATCGTTGCTCAGGCCATGGTTACTTGCAGCAGGATCAACTACACCAACTACACCATCTCATAGATGGACTTAGGCATGAAACTAGGAGAACCATTGGAATGTATGCCCAAGGGAGATTATCGAAACTTAGGTCCCATTAGATCCATAGATTGCTGGAGTAAGTAGCTACAGAAGAAGGAGAGCTACATAAGAGAGAAAGTGTGGAAGAGTATAACCGTGATCCTTCCCTCTAAAAAATGGGAGTAAGATTCTGTGAGGAGGAGGATGAGTCACCACTCAAAGAGTTGGTGAATAGGAAAACCTTTCTGCTTCAAAAATTAACAACAGAAGTGTCGGCAAAGGTAGATCAAATGTGGGACTCCATAGATAGTAGATTTGAAACCGTTCTAAAAATCATAGAAGAGTCTAAGGAGTGAAGTAGTGACCATGATAAAAAGAAAAGGAAGGATTTAGACAATGCATGTAACAAAGGTAAGGGTAAAATGCCCATAACTGAAGAGGTTGTGGATTTTGATACGGACAATGATGGTGGATGTGAGATATGCCAGTATGACCATCCTAAGGGATGTTGCCCAATAATCTCACATCTGTAAGAGTTTGGGGTGTATTCACTCAACCCATGACTTAACAAACGGCAAGCACCCCGATGGTTACCTTATTCCCAAGGTAACCCAAGGTAGTTCCACCAACCATTAATGTATTATCCAAGTGGAACTTTGCCACAACCTATCAAGCAACACCAAAAATGGCAATACCCATAGTCATGGGGAATTCCACCGCCAAGGCAACAATATCCTTACCAAAAATCGAATTCATATGGCTACTACATGTAGCAGCCAATCTCTCCAAGTGACTTTGTCGATCACACTACCCCATAATGTCACTACCAAGCTTGGGAGGACTATAGGACTCCTTCTCTTTGGAGAGACACACCACATGCATACCATCCTTCCAACCCATCTGTGACTCTTACACCAATAGATCCACTACCACATGCTCCAGTGATGCAAGGGAAACTCCCCACTCAACTGCAACAACACAATGCTATGAGAGTTGTAAACCTTCAACCCACTACTGGTTCTAACAACCGTACAAAGAGAAGACATTTCTTCAGAACCAACAGTCCAAACAAGCTCTCACAACTACAAGCGGTTGAGCCTCCGAACGTTCCTCCATCAAATAAGGCTTCAGAGCTCCCTTCAAACCAAAAATAGAGCTCAACGCACACGGTTATGTTAACACATACCGTCACTAACTAGATCAAGGAGCACCACCTTCCTAGGAAATTCTCTAACCCTAGAAGTCCCTTAATCTACCTCCAAGTCGATGTGAATGAACCACATAAAGCTCTTCTTAACTCAGGTTCCAGAGTCAA